>PVKP010035338.1:0-15604 GCA_004027715.1 Plecturocebus donacophilus | reverse complement strand
ATTGTTAGAAAAATGAGGGCCGGGCACGGTAGCTCATGCCTGTAATCCCAGCACTTTGGGAGGCTGAGACGGGTGGATCACCTGAGGTCAGGAGTTTGAGACCAGCCTGATCAACAGGGTGAAACCCCATCTCTACTAAAAATACAAAAATTAGCTGGGTGTGATAGTAAGCGCCTGTAGTCCCAGCTACTCAGGAGGCTGAGGCAGGAGAATCACTTGAACCCAGAAGGCGAAGGTTGCAGTGAGCCAAGATTACTCCATTGCACTCCAGCCTGGGTAACAGAGTGAGATTCCATCTCAAAAAAAAAAAGAAGAAAAAAGAAAAATGAGAGACAGTGTCTCACTGTGTTGCTCAGACTGGTCTCAAACTTCTGGGCTCAAGTGATTTTCCCTCCTTAGCCTCCCAGAGTACTAGGATTACAGGCATGAGATGCTGTGCCAGGTTAGTTTTGATGCCCCGATACTTAGTCAAATATAATACCTCTTCCTTGTCCCTTCATATCCAATCACTTACCATATCCAGTTCTTTGAAAATGCTTCTCAGGCCGGGCACAGCTGTAATCTCAGCACTTTGGTAGGCCGAGGCTCACACCTGTAATCTCAGCACTTTGGGAGGCCGAGGGGGGAGGCATGCTTGAGCCCAGAAATTTGAGACCAGTCTAGGCTAAATGGGAGAAACTCAGCATCTACAAAAAAGCCAGGCATGGTGATGGATACCTGTAGTCCTAGCTACTCTGGAAGCTGAGGTGGGAGGATCACCTGCATCCAGGAAGTCAAGGTTGGAGAGAGCTGTGATTGTACTACTCCCCTCTAGCCTGAGAGACAGAGTGAGACCCTGTCTCAATAAAATTAAATTAAATTAAATGCTCCTGGAATTTATTCCTTTCCAGCCCATTTTCTCTTTTTTTTTTTAATTTTTAAATTTTTTTTTGGTTTTTTAGCCCTACAGTCTGGCATGTGACCTGTCCATTTTCTCTACCAACTCTTTAAAACTGGTGCTTTTTTTTTTAATTGTAATTTTTATAGCCTGGGCAACATAGCAAGACCTTGTCCTACAAAAAAGTTTTTAAAATTAGCTAAGTGTGGTGGCTTACAGCTGTGGTTGTAACTGTGGTGGAAGGCTGAGGTGGGCGGATCATTTGAACCTGGGAAGCAGAGGTTGCAATGAGCTGAGATTGCACCACTGCATTCCAGCCTAGGTAACAGAGTAAGAGACCTTGTCTAAAAAAAAAAAAAAAAAATTTGTAGAGATAGGGTCTCCCTATGTCCCCGAGGCTGGTCCTAAACTCCTAGGCTCAAGCAGTCTTCCTGCCTCAGCCTCCCAAAGTGCTGGGATTATAGACATGCACCACCATGCAGGGCCAAGGCAGGTGCTTCTTATCTCTTATTTATTTATTTAAAGACAGTCTCACTCTGTCACCCCACGCAATGGCGTGATCTCATCTCACTGCAACCTCTGCCTCCCGGGTTCAAGTTATTCTCATGCCTCATCCTCCTGAGTAGCTGGGATTACAAGCATGTGCCACCATGCCTGGCTAATTTTTGTATTTTTTATAGCGATGGTGTTTTGCTATGTTGGCCAGGCTAGTCTTTTTTTTTTTTTTTGGAGACGGAGTCTCACTCTGTAGCCCAGGCTGGAGTGCAATAGTGCAATCTTGATTCACTGAAACCTCTGCCTCCTGGGTTTAAGCAATTCTCCTGCCTCAGCTGGGACTACAGGTGGTCACTGCCATTCTCTGCTAATTTTTTGTATTTCAGTAGAGACAGGGTTTCACCGTGATGCCCAGGCTGGTCTTAAACTCCTGAGCTCAGGCAAGCCACCTACCTTGGCCTCCTAAAGTGCTGGGATTACAGGCTTGAGCCACTGCCCCTGGCCTGCAAGAATGGTCTTAAACTTCTGGCCTCAAGTGATCCACCTGCCTTGGCCTCCCAAAGTACTGAGGTTACAGGCGTCAGCCACCACACCCAGCCTTCTAACATCTAACTTAACTAATGTTTTCATTAAGCTTTTTGGATGCTTGAATGAAATCACTGCTCATTCACCTGTGCCTGTGCTTGTGCCTTATATTACGTAATCACATACTGCAGCCTTGCACTTTGTGTGTGTGTGTGTGTGCACGCACACCTTATTTTCCCACCATAGGGGCTTTGGCTCATATATCTTTGTATTCTCTGACACCTCTCGGTGTTCCTTGCTCATAGCAGGTGCTCCATAGGTATTAGATTTTTAAAAATCAATTTAGATGATAAGAATAGTCTTCAAGTATTAGATGATGAGAATAACATATTTATTGAGTACCTGTGCCAGAGACTTAGCCAAGGGCTTAAGTTATTTCATCACATCTTCACAACAACCCTGTGAGATACAGGTGCTACTGTTACCCAGTATTGCAAGTGAGATGGTAAAAACCGAGTACTGGGGCCAAGTTCGAAATCCAGGAGTTGGACCGCACCAGAGGCCAAGCACTTGCCCTCATTGTTGTGCTGCTGGGCTACATATGGAAGACAAAGATGTCTTGTAGTATTTGTTCTTTTGTAAGAATTTCAGGCTGGGCACAGTGGCTCACACCTGTAATCCCAGCACTTTGGGAGGCCGAGGCAGGTGAATCAGCTGAGGTCAGGAGTTCAAGACCAGCCTGGCCGAAATGGTGAAACCCCACCTCTACTAAAAATACAAAAATTAGCCAGGCGTGGTGTTGGGACTCTGTAATCCCAGCTACTCAGGAGGCTGAGCCAGGAGAATCGCTTGAACCCAGGAGGCAGAGGTTGTAGTGAGCCAAGATCCTGCCACTGCACTCCAGCCTGGGTGATAGAGTGACACTCCATCTCAAAAAAAAAAAAAAAAAAAAAAAAAAAATTCAAATAAACTCTATAAGTGCATTTTATTGTTTTGATGCTGCTCCAAAAGAGTCAGTGCCCTCTTGGGAGTTGTGGGAGTTGTTTTCACAGATTCAACATGTGCCCTCTACAGGAGAGCGGCTTGCCGTTGTGGAGGTACAGTGTGAACGGCTGAGGATGCTCTACCGGGACTGTGCTCGGCCCCCACCACCTCCTTTGCAGGCTGACCGCAGACAGGTGAGCCCTTTGCGGAGGTTCATGCCTCCTACAGCTGCAAATCACATCACTGAGTAAGGCCAGCAACAAGTTAAGGACATTCAGAGTGTTCAGTCCTTAACATTCAGACTCACTCTGAATGTCCTTAAAGCTGTTTGCAGGTGTGTTCTTTTGCAACGACATGCTCTGCTTTTTGGTGACATGCTCTCATCTTTGAATGTCAAAGCAAATAGAGCTGACATTCTAAATATTGGAAAATTATAGCAAGGGAGCAAAACTTAGTAATTTATAGTTTCTTTGTATTATCAATAACAAAAAAAAAGCTTTTTTTTTTTTTTTAAAGTTTAGAGATACAGTCCATTTCATAATACAGAACATGAGCAAGTAATTAAAAAAACAAAAGTGGGGCAGATTCAGTGGCTCACACCTGTAATCCCAGCATTTTGGGAGGCCGAGGAGGGCAGATCACATGAAGCTAAAGTTTGAGACCAGCCTGGCCAACGTGCTGAAACCCGATCTCTATTAAAAATAGAAAAATTAGCTGGGCATGGTGGTACACATCTGTATTCCCAACTACTTGGGAGGCTGAGGCAGGAGAATCGCTTGAAGCCAGGAGGTAGAGGTTGCAGTGAGCTGAGATTGTGCCACTGCACTCCAGCCTGGGTGACAGAGGGAGATTCTGTCTCCAAAAAGTGTGGGGGGGGTGGGCAAAAGGTTAAACATGGATACATCTATGAATGTTCTAAGCAGCATTATTTACAATAGCCAAAAAGTGGAAACTGCAAATATCCATCAACTGATAAATAAATAGATAAAATATGCTGTAGCATTACATTAATGGAATGTCATTTGTTCATAAAAAGAAATGAGGTATTGATATATGCTACAACATGAATGAACTTGAAATTACACTAGTTGAAAGAAGCCAGACACAAAAGACTACATCTTACATAATTCCATTTATATGAAATGTCTAGTGCAGGTAAAGCTATAGATATAGAAAATAGATTAGTGATTGCCAGGGGCTGGGGGCAGAGGAGAATTAAGGGAAGAGAGAGATGGGGATTGACTACTAAAGGGTATGGAATTTTTTTCAGTAGGGACAAAAATGTTCTAAAATTAGGTCACGGTAATTGTTGCACAACTCAGTGAATATACTAAAAACCACTGACTTACCCATAAATATATACATCTACCATGTACCCATAAATATATTTTTAAAAATTGACTTGTACACTTCAAATGTGTGAATTGTGTGTTACATGAATTTTTATTTTTTCCTGAGATTCCGAGATGGAGTCTCACTCTGTCACCCATTCTGGAGTGCAGTGGCATGATCTTGGCTCACTGCAATCTCCACCTCCTGGATTCAAGTGACTCTCCTACCTCAGCCTCCCAAGTAGCTGGGATTCTGCAGCCTGGGCGACAGAATGAGACTGTCTCAAAAAAACAAAAAAGGGTGCTTTTATCTGATAGAGAAGCTTGAGATTTTTATGATTAGAATGATTAAAAATAAAAGTGAGAAAGCAAGACAACTAACCTTTAAAAAAAGAAAAAGGAAGTGTCAGTGTTGTACCCCTCCTTAGCTTTGAGCTGAATATTAAGTCATACATATGTAAATTAAACTAAAATTTGTCCTTTAACTACATGGGGACCATAAGAGGATGGGGACCAGACCTTGGAATTGATGATAATGGAAGATAAATAATGTCTTAAAGAGATAGTAAGGATAAAAGTTTTATTTGGAAAAAAGATAGGCTTTTTAAAAAATACATGTGTGCCTGGCTGGGCATAGTGGCTCACGCCTATAATCCTAGCACTTTGGAAGGCTGATGTAGACAGACAGCTTGAGCCCAGGAGTTTGAGATCAGCCTGGGCAACATAGCAAGACCCCATCTCTACAAAAAAATACAAAAATTACCTGGGTGTGGCAATGCATACCTGCAGTGCCAGCTGCTTGGGAGGCTGAAGCAAGCGGATCACTTGAGCCCAGGAGTTTGATTACTGTAGTGAGCTGTGATCGTACCACTGTACTCCAGCCTGGGCAATGGGAGTGAGACTCTGTCTCTAAATTAATAAATATGTATGTGTGTGTGTGTGTATATATATGCATACATATTTTATCTGATGGTATTGAAATGTGTGTGTGTTTGTGTGTATATGTATATATGTATATATACATACACATTTTATCTGATGGTATTGAAATATAGGCAAACACATATGTATTTCTTTTTCTTCTTTGAGAGAGTAAAGGGATTGGTGTTTGAGGTTCTACTGAATATGGGTTTTTCTCCCCGATGTAGCCCAAAGAGATTACTTGGAGCCCCTCTCGAGTGTTTCCGCCTGTTCGAGCCTGCATGTTCTCATCTCACCTTACCTCAGTCACCTTCCTGGCTGACCCCAGTGCTGGGGGAGGCCTGCCCCGGGGCACTTTTATCTATGCCACATCACCACTGCCAGTTCAGGTGAGACATCACATGACACACTGTGTTTTGCGTCTTTTCTTCAAATTTGAAAGAAAAAGCAGGTTTCAGGCCCAGGCTTATTAGCCCTCTGATTGCTGCTCTCTTCTGGTGTCTCCTCAGGCCCCGTCTTTTTACTGGGAAATTGAAATTGTTTCCTATGGAGATACGGATGATGACACTGGGCCCATAGTTTCCTTTGGCTTCACTACAGAAGCAGAGAAGCGAGATGGGGCTTGGACTAATCCAGTGGGCACTTGTCTTTTTCATAAGTAAGTAAAAGTAGTAGCTCAGTATGGCAGAGAACAGTAGCTTCCTACAAGGTGTGTATAGGTGTTTAGGAAGTCAAAATAGAGCTCTGTCTTCAATGAGTTTGGGGAAAGGAGAGCATTATTTTTCCTTTCTGGAGATTTCCAGTGTACATTAATAAGATTCCTTTCTAATTATCCTGTAATTTTTAAAAAACTTCTTTATTTCCCAAATTCTAGGAATACAGCTTGGGAAATACTAGTGCAGGTATTTTAATACTGAAGTGATATTATAATAATCTCACAATGCTGACCCCCTCCCCGCCACTTCACCACTTCCCTGCTTGTGTGTTGGCCAGTGAGGCTTCTCTTTCTTGTCTTTGACCTCCCTTCTTTGTATTTTTCATAGCAACGGTCGAGCCGTGCACTACAATGGCTCCAGTTTGTTACAGTGGAAGAGCGTTCGCTTAGATGTGACTCTCTCCCCCGGTGAGTGCAGTGGGAGTTTTTTCAAGTTGTATGGTTCTGCTGGTGTCAGGTTTGGGTCTAAATAGGTTAAAGTTAAATAAATTTAGCAACTGGAAATGGGCAATTTGTCATCATTTAGTGAAAACCAAACTTGCTGCCCCCGAGTTTACACCAAATCCCTGGCTTTATGAGCCCTCACCATTAGAGCCTCCATTTGGTAACTCCAGAGTTATGCGTACTTTTGATAGATAATTTAGAGATTTTGCTTCTCTCTGAAGTTTAGTCTTCACTTACTCATTAATGAGCAGATAAATAGCTTCAAAAAAATGGAACTCCACCACTAGCCATGAGGCACTCGAGAAATGCCTTATTGGATTAGTCACAGTGGCTCATCCCTATAATTCCAGCATTTTGTGAGTGGACTGTGGGCACACAGATACCCTCTTCCTAGAGAAATATGTCTGCAAAGGAGTAGGAATTAGAACCCAGTCTTTCTAACAGAATCTCACCCCCTGTACTAATACATGGGCTTCCATTCATCAGCAGATACTTTTTGAGCATTTCCTATCTGCTAGGCCCTATTCTGGGTCCTGGGGATGCTGTGGCGAACAATGACAAGTCCCCAGCCAGTGGAAAGCTCCCATTCCTGTGGTACCTAAGCGATAGGAAACCCTGTGATTAGAACAGAACCTTAGAACTTCATGCACTTACTGGAGAGTTTACAACAGTTAAAGTATAGGCCACATGTGCTAGCAGCTTGCCTGAGGCAACCGATGTTAAGTGCTGAAGCGACAGACAGGCTCCTCTTGGTTCTGTAAAGCCTACCCCGGTGTCCAGTCATCTTAATAGATAGCAGCCTGGATTGTGTTATTTACCTTAACGTTTTACAAAATGCCTTAAATACTTACAAATAGGAAACATAATGGAATTTAATGGTCTATCTTTAGCTTACGTTGTGGGTGGAGTTTAAAATGTATATGTATTTCTTTTTCTCTTCCTTTTCCTTTTTTTCTTTAAGTCTGGGTCTCACTCTGTTACCTAGGCTAGAGTGCAGTGGTGCAATCACAGCTCACTACAGCCTCAACCTGCTGGGCTCCAGTGATCCTCCCACCTCAGCCTTCCTGAGTAACTGGGACTACAGGCACACACCACCATGCCTGACTAATTTTTGTGTTTTCTGTAGAGAGGAGGTCTCACTGTGTTGCCTAGGCTGGTCTTGAACTCCTGTACGCAAGCAATCTTCCCACCTTGGTCTCCCAAAATGCTGGATTACAAGTGTGAACCATCACGTCTGGCCTTAAATTACATATTTTGAGGCCATTTCTGAATATTCCACCGGAGATGGAATTACTATTACCTTTTTACTTATTTCTCATAAGTAATCCTCCACATATCAAAAGAGAAAAACTTACATTTTTCTCTTTTAAAAATGTTGCCACCCCCCCTTTTTTTTTTTTTGTCTTGCCTGCCAGGAAAATAAAGGCTAAATTTAATATATAATTGTGGTAACTAATTTAACACTGACACTAGGCATTTTCTTTCTAAAAAAAATTCTGAAAGCTTTTTAAAATGGTTTGCTTCTGTTATGTTACTTTACATCTAAATACAATAACTTCTGCCAGTCGCAGTGGCTCATGCCTGTAATTCTAACACTTTGGGAGGCTGAGGTGGGCAAGTTGCCTGAGGTCAAGAGTTCAAGACCAGCCTGGCCAACATGGTAAAATCCCATCTATACTAAAAATACAAAAATTAACCAGGCGTGGTGGTGGGTGCCTATAATCCCAGCTACTTGGGAGGCTGAGGCAGGAGAATTGCTTGAACCTGGGAAATGGAGGTTGCAGTGAGCTGAGACCACACCACTGCACTCCAAATAAATAAATAAATACAATAACTTCATGTCCATTTCAGAAGTAAATGAAGGTATAAATAGTGATTTGTAGGGTGTCACTCTGGTTGCAAATTTAAAATTTACATAATAAAAGGGAGAAAATGTGTTTTCCTTCCCATTCTCTGCTGTAGGTGATGTGGCAGGAATTGGCTGGGAAAGAACTGAGGGGACTCCACCTCCTCCAGGACAGCCAGCCAAGGGCCGGGTGTACTTCACGTACTGTGGGCAGCGCCTCTCACCTCATCTTGAAGACGTCTCTGGTGGCATGTGGCCAGTGGTTCACATTCAGAAAAAGGCAGGTTACCTTGTTGGGAAAGGAAAACAAATTCTCTTTCATCATGTGTTCCTGTTAGAAATGGAAAAATGAAAGGAACCAAACGTGCCCTCATCGTACATAATATTGGTACACAAAAGACAGAGGAAGGGCAGAGCCAGCCAGAACCAGTGTGTGCCTTCCTTTGTGTGTTGACCTCACAGTCTTAGATTGAACGATACCATATTAGGAACCTAGTGTTTCATTGCTTTGGCATCCTTTTAGCAACCTTTCCCAGACAACAATGCAAGGAACACTAGAGTTCTTTCAAATGTCAGTAAAATGATTCTGTGATCAAGTAAATTTTGAAAGTGATTCTCTTTGGTTACTCAGTATATAAAAAATTTGGAGAGATCTTTCAGTAAAGATTCATAAGTTCAACTTAGTTAACTGGCATCCCCACACATATTTAATGATGGAACTCTTGTTTTTTAAGGAGTATCTATTAATATCCAATGTTCTGGAACATTACTTACTACATGCTGGTAGCTCCCAAATCCATATCTGTATCCCAGACCTTTCCCTAAACTATGCTTACATACCCAGCAGCCTGGGTAGCATCTCTAAAGAGATGCCTTATTGGCATGTCAAAGTTAACATGACCAAGACTGAGGCTACCTCTGCCCCAAACCCAAAGTCTTCCCCAGTCTTCTTCATCTCAGAAAGTGGCAGCTATATGCTCACAGCTGCTAAGGCCAAAAACCTTGATATTCTTGACTCCTCTTTTTTCTCCTGCTCCACATTCAACCTGTCAGCAGATCTTGGTTCTAACCTTCAAAATCTATCTAGAATCTGACCACTTCTCCCATTTCTCCCTCAACAACTGGGCCCTGCCACCATCCTCCCTTGGGTAGCTCATCACAGTGTTCTACCTCCTCTCCCAGCCCCCATTTTGCCTGTTCACACGTCTTCTTTTTTTTTTTTCTTCAGGACATCTCTAAGGTAATACATGTCTTTTTTTTTTTTTTTAGATGGAATCCCACTCTGTCGCCCAGTCAGGAGTGCAATGGCGCAATCTCAGCTCATTGCAACCTCCGACTCCCAGGTTTAAGCAATTCTCTTGCCTCAGCCTCCCAAGTAGCTGGGATTATAGGCGACCGCCACAATGCCTGGCTAATATTTTTGTATTTTTAGTAGAGACGGGGTTTCTCCATGTTGGCCAGGCTGGTCTCAAACTTCTGACCTCAGGTGATCTACCCACCTCAGCATCCCAAAGTGCTGGGATTATAGGTGTGAGCCACCATGGCCCACCAATACATGTGTTTTCAACCCAGTAATCACAGTGGTCTCTTTAAAATGTTGGTTAGAATGTCACTATCCAATCAATGGCTTCTCATGTCATGCATTTTAAAAGCCCAAGTCTTTATAATGACTTACAAGATGCCAGGTGTGGTGGTGCCAGGGTAGTCTCTGCTCCTCTGAAAGCTGAGGTGGGAGTATCACTTGAGCCTAGGCGTTCTAGGCCGCAGTGCATTATGATTGCACCCCTATGAACAGTCATTGCACTCCAGCCTAGGCAACACAGTGGGACTCCATGTTTTAAAAAAATAACCTACAAGGTCCTGTAGGATCTGGCCCTGTACCATGTCTCTGATACCGTCTTTTATCTCTGTATTTGTTGAATGAATTAATGATGCCGGTAATTTGAAGCAGCATTTCTCAGCCTATTCCATTCATTCACTCAACAAATATTTATTGAACACTTAACTGTCAAGCACTATGCTAAGCTCTGGGTATACAGCAGTGAGCAAAACAGATATGGTCTCTGTCTTCATCAGGTTATGATCAGTTGGAGGAATCAGTTGTCAAATAATCACATAAATATACATGTGTATGTATGTAATCACAGACTAATAAATGCTATGAATGAGAATCATAGACTTCCTAGAAGCAAGTAGCAGGCACATCTGATCTTGTGTCTCTTAATCTGAAGAAGTGCTGCTTGAGCCAGCACTGGTCTTAACTGGTCTTAACTAGACAGTTGGACAAAAGAGTGTTCCAGGTGGAAGAAACAGCATGGGTGCTGCTGTCGGGTAAAGAGGAGCAGTGTTGGAAATGAGAGGTCAGTGTGTTTGAGCAGCAAAGAGCAGGAAAGTGTGAAGTGAGGGCAGGGAGGCAGGGCTGGTTGTGCAGGGCTCTGAACGCAGGTGTGCTCAGTTACTCCAGCCCCTGCCTGGTTTCTCATGCCAGCGCACACCTTGGGCTATTCTTCCAATATGACATTTAGTGAGCTGCACCTTGGGCTCTTGGAAAAATAAAAATAAACCGAAGTCTTTCCAAATCCTTCATTTGGTCTCCTTTCCAGAACACCAAAACCCGAGCTAACTTTGGCTCCCGGCCATTTGCCTACGCGGAAGGGCAGGCTCACCGCAACGCTGCCGACCTGTGCACCGACCTAGCAGAAGAGATCAGTGCTAACTTTGAGGCCCTGCCTTTCGCCATGGCATCTGACAGTGACAACGATGCTGGCACCAGTATTGCATCAGACCCAGGCACTCATGGGCCACCATGCCGGATTGCTGCCGTGGCCACCGCTCAGCAACGTAAGTCATCTCCTGGAACTTACTGCCTCTATGTCTTCGTGGAACCATGAATGCTATGAATTCCATAAACCCACTGCACTGGGTCATCCTCATTACAATCAGCAGTTGCAAACCCAAGTGCCCATTAGTAATGGGGTCACAGGCCTGGTGAAAGAAGGAGGGGAGCAGGAGGAAGCATAGCAGACCAAAGTGCATCCCCATTTCCAGGAAGCCTGCCGTGCCCCAGGGCAGCTATTGCAAGACCACAAGAGCCCCAGTACTTTGTATGAAGTCTCATGAGTCACAGTGTTACTTATTTTCAAAAATTATCCTAAAACCAAGGTAATTACAGAATAATAAAATGCTAAGTGGTGGGTATATAGGTGGGCACTGAAAACTTTTATGATTACTTGAACAATTTTTCATAAAATTAAATAAAACAGCTCATCAAAGTAAGGATGTCTGCAAGCCATATTTGACCTGTGGGATACTGGTTTGCAAACTGTTTTAAGATTCTGTTTAGGGCCAGGCACAGTGGCTCACATCTTTAACCCCAACAATGGGAGGTCAAGGAAGGAAGATTACTTGAGCCCAGGAATTTGAAACCAACCTGAGCAACATAAATTTTTTGAGACCCTGTCTCTACAGAAAATTTAAAAAATATTGGGAGGCTGAGGTGGGCAGATCACAAGGTCAAGAGATCAAGACTATCCTGACCAACATGGTGAAACCCCGTCTCTACTAAAAATACAAAAAAATTAGACGGGTGTGGTGGTGCGTGCCTGTAGTCCCAGCTACTCGGGAGGCTGAGTCAGAATTGCTTGAAACTGGAAAACGGAAATTGCAGTGAGCCGGGATCGTGCCACTGCACTCCAGCCTGATGACAGACCGAGACTCTGTCTCAAAAAAAAAAAAAAAAAGCCAGATATGGTGGCGCACATGCCTGTAGTCCCAGCCACTCAAGAGGTTGAGGTGAGAGGATCACTGGAGTCCAGGAGGTTTAGCTTCAGTGAGTTGTCTTTGCACCACTGCATGCCAGCCTAGGCAACAGTGAGCTTCTGTCTCAAAAAAAAAAAAAAAAAGTCTGTTTGGGTCTATCTCATAGTGAAGGACTTTCTAAATTCTTCTCTGAATTGAATGAATTATACTCATAAAAACTATTTTAGGATTCAGGGTAATTATAGGTAATTAGTTATTCCTAGAGTCTGGTTTTAAAATTCCTCAGCGTACTAGGAGTCTTCCTATCATGCAAATTAAGATAATCTAGTTTGTCTGAGGGTGAGGAGTTAAGGATTTTTCCAGCCTGCTCTTGTTTATAATTTGCTGTCCTTGTGCTCTGTTACAGAATATGATAGTGACACCTCCTGTCATTATAAAGTTGAGCTAAGCTATGAGAATTTCATCACCTCTGGTCCAGACCCTCACCCGCCTCCCATTGCAGATGATGAAAGCGATGATGATGACGATGATGATATCCCGCAGGTAAGAGACCGCAGGTCTAGTTCAGGATTCGGCAGTATTTGCTTAGCTCCCTGGTGACTGAGACAAACCTTGAGGAGTGATTTTAATGTAAGAGTGCAAAGCTGGTGTTATTACTCTCAGTGACATCATTGTGCTTGAACAGTGACCTTAGAGTGTTCATTTTTCTAAACCCTTATCAGTATCGATATCAGCTGAGCCGTTTTGCCCAGTGAAGATCCAGATACTAGAGAATGAAGTGCTTTGCAATAGCTCAGAATCCTGTGAAAGGATCCAGCATGGTGGCCCATGAGTGTCTGGGTTTGATGCAATACTGGTGCCAGCATCATTGTCACTGTCAGATGCCATGGTGAAGGGCAGGGCCTCGAAGTTAAAGCTGATCTCTTCTATGGCTTCTTCAGAGGAAAAGGAAGAGCTTGCCCTAGTCTAGCTGTTCCCTCCCCTTGCATCTGGGGTTGTATCTAGTACAGGGGTCCATGCCTGATCTTTCTATTACTGGCATTTAAGTGAGGTGAAGACCTCAGGGTGAGGGCTAAAAGTTAGGGAAGCAGGGATGCCTGCACCAGATGTTCCTTCTCCATTCATGAAGTTCCTTCTCATTCCAGGAGGACCACTACGCCCTGCTGGTGAAAGCTTGGGAGACCAAGGTTTTTCCTACCATCCGAAGACGCTTCCGCAATGAAGCAGAGCGGAAATCAGGCCTGGATCAGATAAAGGGGGCCTTACAACTAGGTCTGGTACTTTTTGTTCTGCTAAGGAGCTTACTTCATGACTTGAAGTGAGGAGTTAGATGAAAATCAGAACGTAAATCAGGAGAGACTCATCTAATGTTATACCAGACTTAACAGTGTCTTCAACCTTACCTTTAGTGGACTCTGATCTTTTGTTTTCATTGCTGGACTTTTATTTGCTTGTCAATTTAGCTGAATATCTTGGGTTGATGGACTGCTGCAATGAAGTTGGAGTGGTTGTAATGGGAAACTCTGTGGTCTGGTAGTTAACAGTCACATCCGAAGCCACACTATTTACCAGCTGTGTGGACTTGAGAAAATTACTTAACATCTGTGGGCTTTCCCCATCTTTAAAATGGAATCTGTGCTCTGCGAGGTTGTCTTGGCAGTCTCTCACTGTTCCCTGATTCTTGCTTATTAAACAGTATTTTTGGCCAGGTGCTGTGGCTCACGCCTGTAATCCCAGCACTTTGAGAGGCTGAGGTGGGTGGATCACCTGAGGTAAGGAGTCTGAGACCAACCTAGCCAACATGGTGAAACACTGTCTCTACTAAAAGTACAAAATTAGCCGGGTGTGGTGGCACACACCTGGAGTCCAAGCTACTCCCGAGGCTGAGACAGGAGAATCACTTGAACCCGGGACGTGGAGGCTTCACTGAGCCAAGGTCGCACCACTGCACTCCAGCCACTCTTGTCTCCAAACAAATAATTAATAAACAGACAAAATTTGTTTGTCATATCCACTGTTCCTTTTGAAAACATTGCAAAGATTATTGTTCCATAATCTTCTAATATTAGGTCACAATTTCTTGTTTATTCTAACACTTTTTTCCAAAAGTATCTGTCTCTAATCAAGCCCCCTTTTAAACTCTGCCCAGAAAATTGCCATGCCTTTTCCTTGCAGCAAGACTAGTGAATGAAAGAATGGTAGAGGCTGGGCGTGGTGGCCTACACTTGTAATCCTAGCACTTTGGGAGGCTGAGGCGGGTGGATCACGAGGTCAGGATATCGAGACCATCCTGGCTAACTTGGTGAAACCCTGTCTCTACTAAAAATATAAAAAATTAGCCGGGTGTGATGGCATATGCCTGTAGTCCCAGCTACTCGTGAAGCTGAGGCAGGAGAATTGCTTGAACCCGGGAGGTGGAGGTTGCCGTGAGCCCAGATCTCACCACTGCACTCAGCCTGGATAACAGAGCAAGACTCTGCCTCAAAAAAGAAAAAAAAAAAAAAAGTCAATAGGTGGGATGCAGTTAGGCTTTGTGTAAAAAAAGCAGATTCTATCAATACCCGCTTTATTTATTTATTTATTTATTTGAGACAGAATCTCGCTCTGTATTACCTGGGCTGGAGTGCAGTGCTGTGATCGTGATCGTAGCTCTCTGCAGCCTCAAACTTTTGGGCTCAAGAGATCCTCCTGTGTCAGCTTCCTGAGTACCTGGGACTACTGGCACTCACCACCATGCCTGGCTAATTTTTTAATTTTTTTGTAGAGACAGGGTCTTGCTATGTTGCTCAGACTGGTCTTAAACTCCTGGCTTCAAGCAGTCTTCCCACCCCAAAGTGCTGGGATTATAGGCATGAGCCACTGCCCCGACCAACACCTACAATGTCCTTTTCACCCACAATGTCCTGTGCACTGTGGGGTCTAAGGCAACAGGACGTGGAGGAATTGTGCCCACCTTGCTGTCCTCCCACAATGCTTTTTTCCCCCAGGTCTGTGGACATTTCTTTAATTGGTTTATTAATTAATAGTAGCTGTTGCTATCAAACATAACCATATGTTCTTTCTCTGGGAAGAAAGAGCAATCTCAGTAAGTGGATAGAAGAAACTCATATAGCCCTCTTTCTCTCCTAAATAAGCAACATGTGTTTATTGAAGTAAAAAATATGTAAAGAAATAAACATGGCCAGGCACCGTGGTTCATACCTGTAATCCCAGCACTTTGGGAGGCCAAGGTGGGTAGATCACTTGAGGTCAGGAGTTTGAAACCAGCCTAGGCAACATGGTGAAACCCTATCTCTACTAAAAATACAAAAATATTAGCTAAGTGTGGTGGTGTGTGCCTGTAATCCCACCTACCTAGAAGGCTGAGGCGCAAGAATCACCTAAGCCTGGGAGACAGAAGTTGCGGTGAGTCGAGATTGTGCCACTGTACTCCAGCCTGGGTGACAGAGCTAGATCCCATCTAAAACAAAAGAAAGAAAAGAAATAACCATTACTCTCACTTTCTTCTTCCTCTCCATTTGTCCTGTAATTTGTTATTTTGAGTTAATAAAAATGAAATAACTGCATTATTTAATGGATCTTTTTTAGCCATTTTATACTGATGAACACTTTGGTTTTTTCACTTTTTTGTTATTATCTACCAACAATGCTACAGTGAGTGTTCTTATACCTTTGCACAGTAGTGCTTGTATTTTTTTTTTTTTCTT
>PVKP010035337.1:0-23402 GCA_004027715.1 Plecturocebus donacophilus | reverse complement strand
TCGTCTTTGTAATTGCCGACTTTGAGATTGGGTCTCTGAGTGGACGTCCGGCTTGTTGGTGATGAAGTTTTTTCTGTTTCTTAGTTTTCCTTCGGGGGGCGCCCCTTCCCCACAGAGCTGGGCCTTCCCGGGTTCAGCTGTGCTTCTCAGTCCTCGGCGCTTCCAATTGCTGTTCTCCTTGTGGGGATGGGACCAGCCGGGCCCGACCAAAAGGGCACCACCCAGTCCCGCACACTCCGCATCGAGAAGCGCCGCACGGGCCAAAAGAGTCGCGCTGGCGACCTGCGTGGCTCCCTCGCCGGGAATCTTCCAGTCTGTGGGCATCAAATATTCGTCTGCAACTGCGGCGTCCACTCGCTCTCTGCGCCCTCACCGCGAGCCACAATCCCGAGCTGCTGCTACGCGGCCATTTTTTTTCCAGTATTAATATTTCTAAGCAGAATGAAAACAAATTTAAGTTGTCATCTAATTTATGGAAGATGAAACCCTCAAAATGTACTTGACACCTTAATTCAACATGATGTTATGGACTGGATCTTTTAAAAACCACACAACCATATGCCTGTTTGTTTATGTGTGTATGCACACATATCTCAAATGAATCCCTTCTTTTAGTAACTGGCTGTAGGCTGGCAAGTCCTCCCTTTCACCTGGGGAAAGGTGATGTGACTGCTGTCCTCTTGTATGCTATTACAGCACCCGTGCTTCTTCCAACATTTATTGGACACTTACTGTATACCAGTACTTTATTAAATGCCTTTTTATTTAGAATGAATGCCTATTTATTCTCTCATGTAATTCTCACAACCATCACACAAAGCAGGTGCTATTCTTACTCCCATTTCCCCGATGAGTAAGCCAAGACTTAAAAAGATTAAGTGAATTTTTCAAGAAGAGAGGCAGCTAGCAAAGGGAACAGTCTGACCCAGGCCATCTAACTTCTGAGCACATGGTCTCAAGCCCTCTTTTACTTAACAAGCTCTCCTGCTGCACTGAAAGCTCCATGCCTGTCACAGTGTATGTAGATAATGATAAATGTTAGTTGCATTGAACTAAACTACAGAGAGTTGTACGTCTGTGCCCCAGGTGATTAATGGGTATCACTGGTTCTCAATGAGGCAGTTTTGCCCCTCGGGGACATTTGGTGATGTCTGGAGATATTTTTGGCTGTTGCAAGTTGGGGAGGAGGTGCTACTGGAATCTGGTGATTAGAGGCCAGGGATGCCGCTAAACATCCTGCAATGTACAGGACAGCCCCCACAATAAAAAAAATATCTTACTGGAAATGTCAGTAGTGCTGAGGTTGAAAAATCTGGTGTATATTAGTTTGGTAACTTTTTGTGAAATATAGAGGTGAGATTATCCCCAATAATCATAGCAGCCAAAGATTTATGCTTATTACATGTTTTCTAAGCAGGTTTTTTTTTTGAACATTTTCATTGTTGAATCCCTTTTATCAGCAATTGCCAGTTGTTAAAAATCAAGACTCATTTTTGTCATTCTCCCAAAACACAATATTAGCACAGGCTAGGCCGATACCTGGTGTCGTGGAAATGCTGCGCCAACCAGAGACGATCGGTTTGCTTAGGGCTTGTGCGCTGTGAACTTTGTCGACATTTTTCATTGTGTAGCTTTAAAACCTTAAAGAAAAGTGTATAAGCATACTTTTAGCATGTCTACTTCCTGAATAGCATATTTATAAACATGGGCCAACTGGATTAAACTAACTACTTGTCTCGAGTCACCAAACACAGTAAAATTATCACTTAATTCTGCATATTCTTTATGTTCACTTGGAATTATAAAAGCAGATGCTACTCTTGTATGCTTAACAGTGTTTGACTAGAATAAAATATATTCAAAAGCAGGGTTTTTTTATTTTTTATTTTTGATACTTTTGATGAGAAATTTAAATATTGGTATTTGGTATTACATTCATAATTTATCCACAAGATCTCAAATAATATTTTATACCATTGTAAACATTCCTGTAAAGAACACCTTCTAGACAAATATCTCCTTGTAACAATAAACTGTGATACCATTTCTTATGAAAAAAATCTAAACCACCGATCCCCTAGGACTGCATTGCTTTATTTGCAAATCTCTAATCAGTTTCTTAGCATTACGCTGTTTGCTATAATCATACATGTTGGCATTTTGGGCATGGCGCTGTGGTCAGCTCTGTGGTCCCATTGGTCTTGAAGACGCTTGTGTTTCTTGGGTCACGGGTATGCTGTAGTCTTTGCAGGCACAGAGCACACAAGGATGGCACAGGAAAGTCACTGAATGCCGGCTAACCAATTTCTGCTATTATGTGGATTAATTTCTTCTGGCTTCATCATGTCAAGTTCACAAATTAGACATCAAAAGTTATCAAATAGGTAATATGTTTTAAAATATAAAATAATATGGTACTAAAATAATAACTTCAAATTTTGTCAAAACTTGTTCATGTGTGATTGGATTTAAAAATGGAGGTTTAGACTGAAGCGCGCCACTAGGATAGAGGAGAGGTGGCAAACTTCAGTGTGAGACAAGTATTTACATGCAGAGTTTATAGGAGAAAACTTTGCAAATGGATTCCATGAGTCTTAGACTTCTAAACCACATGGAAAGTCTAAAAGGGAATAGAGGGAAGATTTGGGAATGCTTGTGAAGAGATGCATGTGGGAAATGATGTGGCTGTGTTGTGAATCTTCACTCCCTCACAAGGGAGGAGGTGGCTGGGGGAGCCACACCCTTCATCTGTAGCCTAGTGAGGGATTTCCATCAGCTGTGCCAGGGTCCTTGAAGTGTGCTCTTACAGCTGGGAGACGCAGAGCACTGCTGGCTGAGAAGGATGAAGTGGGCTCTAGTAAGAGCGCAGAGATGTCTGGGATTGCCCTGCACTCCCAGAAGTTTTTGGAGCAAGGGATGTATCGGTGTCTTCTGGCCACGTGAGAGAGCTGGTGTGGGACTGTCCCAGCTCCTGCCCAACAGTGCCATCTAGGAGGATGGAGGGACCCCAGTAGCAAGGAGCTGAAAAGGTTGCTCCGTTTCTAGGAGCTAGGGATGTATCTGAAGATACTGCCCCAAATCAAGCTGCAAACACGTGGGTCAGCAGAGTGCAAGAGAGCAGACCTAGAAATGGGAACCTGAAGAACACTGTGAGGTCCCCGCAAAAGCATAAAACCACCCAGGCTAGCTAAGAATTGCCCACCCCTTCCCCAGACTCTCCCAGGTCCAAAATAGCATAACATATTAGCAAGTTGATCAAGAATTATATAATGGATATTCTAGTTGGAAATCTTTTTTCTCATAATACACATGATGCTTTTTAAGTAAACCTATGTCCCAAACCCCAACACACATACAAATACCTAGCACTCTTATCTGTAAACACTCAACAACGCAGGAAAGCCACTCTATATCCCCAGGCTGACCACAGATCTGTGGCCTGTATGGGCCAGTTCGATCAGATTCCTTCTTAAGAACTTAAACTGGAAGGAAGCAAAGTGTTGCAACTTAGAGAAAAAGAGACACAGGAGTTTCTGTGGCTGTTGATGGTGGAGTGCTCACATGACCGTCCACCTGCTTCCACTGTGGGAGTCCGGGAATCTGCCTCAGATCCCACCCTGTACCTCCTTCTCCAGCTGGAGGGCAGCTTCTCAACACAGCCTTATTCTAGGGCTCCATGAGGGGTCTCTCATCACCCCTTACATAAACAGCGCCTTATCTGTTCCACCTAGAGGGAATGTTTGTTCTTAGCAAACAAATGAGCCTCAACTAAAATGTGCTAAAGGAAAGAAAACCTCTGTACCTGTTTGGAGAAGAAATGAAAAGCAAATTAGCTTCTGAGGTATTTGGAATTAGTTTGGGGTTTTGTTTGCGTGGTTGTTTTTCACTAGAAACCTAAATGAAAGGCAAAGTTGGTTTTGAAAGAGGACTCATTTCTAGTTCAAAGTGTTTAGAAACCTCCTAGTTTTCAACTCTCCCTAAGTCTTAGGCATTCCTGGGGCCTCATTTGGGCTCTCATGGTGCTGAGAAACACCCCTAAGCTCACTGTCCCGGACATTATGTCTGAGAACTGTTGGCCAGAGATTCTTAGAGGGTTATTACACAAATCTAGTGGGACACCTGGGTGCTTTCATGAAAGGGTTAAGATTAGTTCTCAGTGCTATCATGATGTAATTTAAACAGCTCGTTACACTGTTCGTAGCAATTTCCCCCTTTTATACTTGAAATGGAACTCTGGTTGGGCAAGTGTCATACATAATCAGATGTCAGAGCTATGACCAGCATTCTTCAGTGCTTGCAGCTCAGATTTATGCCTGTCCTTCGGGACTTCCCTGGTTATTACAGGAGCCCCTTATCTGCAGGGGATAGATTCCAAGACTTCCAGATACCTGAAAATGAGCATAGTACTGAGCCCTGTATATTCAGTTTTTTTTCTTGTATACACGTATCATGCCAGTGATAAAGTTTACAAATTAGGCACAGTAAGAGATTAGCGACAATAACTAAGAATAATTACAACAGTGTACTATAATAAAATTATGTGAATATGGTCTCTCTCTCAAAAAAGTCTTATTGTACTTTACTCACCTTTCTTCTGAGTAAATGCTCTGCGATGATAAAATGCTTCATGATGAGAGGAAGTGAGTGAATGATGTGGACATTGTGATGTCGCATTAGGACACTATTGACTTTCTGATGAAACCTCGGAGGATCATCTCCTTCAAGTGACCCTGGATCCTGGAGCCTGGGTCACAGTGATGTTGATGGTTGGATGTTGGAAGCAGACAATGCTGAAGATTAATGGGCAGGTAGCCTCTTCAACTTGGATCAGCTGGACAGAGGAATGATTCACATTGCAGGCAGGATGGGGCGGGACTGTATTAGGGTTCTCTAGAGGGACAGAACTAATAGGATAAATGTATATGTGAAAGGGACTTTATTAAAGAGAATTGACTCACATGGTCACACGCTGAAGTCCCACGATAGGCCGTCTGCAAGCCGAGGGGCAAGGAAGCCAGTGGTGGATCAGTCTGAGTCCAAAACCTCGAAAGTAGGGAAGCCAATAGTGCAGCCTTCAGTCTGTGGCCGAAGGCCTGACGGCTCCTGGCAAACCACTGGTATAAGTCCAAGAGTCCAAAAGCTGAAAAACTAGGAGTCTGATGTTCGAGGCAGGGCAAAGGCCAGAAGATTAAGCAAGTGTAGTCTTTACAACCTCTTCTGCCTGCTTTCTTCTGGCTGTGCTGGCAGCTGATTAGATGGTGCCCACTCAGATTGAGGGTGGATCTGTCCCTCCCAGTCCACTGACTCAAACGTTAATCTCCTTTGGCATCACTCTCACACACGTACCCAGGAACGACACTTTGCATCCTTTACTCCAATGAAGTTGACACTCAGTATTAATTGTCCCAGGCACTGTGTTTCATGATGCTACTCAGAATGGTGCAAAATCGAAAACTTATAAATTACTTCATAAATTTTCCATTTAACATTTTCAGACGAGTTGACTATGGTAACAAACTGCAGAAAATGAAACCACAGATAAAGAGACTACTGTATGCAATATCCAAGGTCATAATCATGCCTTCCTTAATCTATAGGACAAGTGAGAGGCAGCTTGGTGATGTGGTATGTGAGGCTTAGGTAAGACCCATCCCTTTATGTCTGTCTTACATGTCTGAGGTCAATGCCAGAAATCCATTCAGTATATCATTTCTCTAGGCATATAATGGATGAATTAATAACTGCATTAATTCAGCTTACATTATGTATCTTTTCCTGCACAAGGTACTGGTAAAGAAAGTGGGGAGATACAGAGGGGAGAGAGAAAAATGGCCTAGGTGCTGTGATGTGTAACAGTAGTCCCCACTACTTGGGGAGCTAAGGCAGGAAGATTGCCTGAGCTCAGGAGTTTGAGTCTAGCCTGGGCAACTTAGTGAGACCGATCTGGAGAAAAAAGAAAAGAATTTTAAAAGCACAGCTTCTATGTAAGAAAACAAAAACTACATAGGAGAAGTAAGTTCTAGTTTTCTGTACCACTGTAGGATGGCTGTAGTTAACAGTACACAGTTTCAAATAGCTAGAAGGAGGATATTGAATGTTCCCAACACAAAGTAGTAGTAAATGTTTGAGATGATATGCTAATTACCCAGATCTGATCACCATAGATTATATGTATCAGGTCATCACTATGTACTCTGTAAATATATACAATTATTATGCATCAAATAAAATAGAAAAAGTAAAATGATTAAGATGCACTTTCTTCCCTCATGAAATTCACAATTCAGTATATACATAGTCATAAGAGGATGAAAAACATTTAGGGCCTGGAGGAACAGCTTGAAATAGTAGGTATGGCTAGAATGCAGAGGGCTTTACGGGGAGACTCTTGGGATGTAGGTTTTGAAGGGCAGATTGCAGCCACATAGCAAAAAGTCTCGCACGCTCTGTCGGCCAGAGCCTGGTTAGGGAATGAGGACCCACACTAGGTGTTTCAAAGAGGGACTTTTATTTGAGGGGGTTGATCTCATAGGCAGAACTCAGGCTTCCAAGGAAGGGTTATGACCCAGCTGCTTCCAAGATTCTGAAGAACTCAACTAGGCTGTTTCTGGAAGTGTAGACAGAAAGCAGAAGCTGGAACCTCCCGTCACTGCTGGACCGAAGTGCCCGTGCGGGGGTGTGCTGACAGGAAGCACGGAGGAGGAGGCTCCTTCTCCAGCCACGGGATTCAGAGGTTCCTTCTCGTGTCTTCTAGTCACTTGGCAGAGCCTAATGGAGGCAGCTGGCAAGGGAGCCTGGGAAGTGTGGTGTGCAGAGTCACAGCCCAGTGTCACAGAAGGGCTTACAAGGGCGCATTTGGAGCTGAGAGCCAGTGGCAAAGTAACCAGGCCCCTGGTGATAGGAAAGCTTGAGAAACCGATTTCCTAGGAAACGGGATTCATCCGCTGTTTTTAAGCAAGGGCGAGACATGAGCTTAGCCTAACTGCAGAGGTCACTTTGGTTGAGGGATGAGACCCTAAGGCAGGGAGGCTAGTTAGGAAGTTGTGGCAAGTTGCATTTTCCAGCACCCACTCTCTCCCATTCTGTATACTCTTCTTCCATTGTGACTTTGTCAGTTCTCCAATTGAAAGCCGATGTCTGTTCTCCTTGCCCTTCAATTGGGCAGATTTATGACTAGAGTGGAAGAGACACTGTGGGACTTACGTGATTAGGTAGTGAAAGGCTCCATACCTTTTTCCAGGTGTTCGTTAAGATGCTCACTTTCAGGACCAGCCACCGTGCTCAGAGGAAGCCCAAGTAGCCATAGAAAGGACCAGGTCTGGCATTCATCGGAGAGCCAGGTCAACCTTCAATAAAAATTTAAAAAATAAAAAAAATAGCAGGTAATGAGTTTAGTTCTGGAGGTTGTTATTATGAGGTATATGTGGTGGGAATTCTGTTCAGTGTTTGGGAACATGAGTCTGGAGCTCAGTGGAGAGGCAAGGTGTGAATATGGGGGTCATCATGGACAGAAGGCAAATGAGCTCTCCTTTGAAGGAAGAGTAGAATGAGAAGAAAGGGAATAAGGACAGACTCTGGGGGAATCTGACACTGAAAAAGACAAGGGAGAAGCAGAGAATTCAGAGGAGAACCAGAAAGTTATCTTGCTGAAATCACTGATGAAGAGAATTTCAGAAAGGATGGAGTTGTAGTGCCAAATTCTGCAAACAAGTGGCTAGGAGAACTGGAAAGAGGTCATGTGTTAGCTTCCCAGGGCTCCTCTAAGAAATACCACAAAATGAGTGGCTTAGAGCAACAATAATTTATTCTCTCATTGATATGGAGGCTAGAGGTCTGCAATCAAAGTGTTGGCGGGGCCATGTTCCCTCTGGAGGCTCTAGGAAGGATTTGTCCTTGCCCCTCTAGCTTCTGGTGGTGACATCAGACCTTTATGTTCCTTGGCTTGTAGATGGGTCACTCCAGTCTCTGCCTCCATTGTCCATGGTGGTCTCCCTTTGTATTTCTCAGTGTCTCTTCATATAAAGACACCAGTCAGATTAGGTTAGGGCCTACCCTAATGACCTCATATTAACTTGCTGACATATGCAAAGACCCTAATTCCAGATAAGTTCAAGTTCACAGGTTTGGGGTGGATGTTAATGTTTGGGAGATACTCTTTAGCCCCATACAGGCCATCTTTGGAGATGGTTATGGAGAGAGTGGTCTCCATGAGTGGTGTGGGTGGATGTAGATGGCATTGTTGAGAGGGGTAGGAGATGGAGCACGTGGACAGCTCTTTGAAGCACCTGGCCAGGGGAGAGGAGAGCAGAGGTGGCATGCTAGGGAGACAGGTAGAGGTTTTTGTTTTTTTCCTTCTGGATGGGAGCAAGTGGGGCAAGTTACAGGCTGGGGCAAGGATTCAGTTGATAGAGAAAGAATCAGTTGAGTTAGGAGAATGACAATGGGTTGAGCCTGGTCTGGCAGAGAATGGATATTGCAGGATCCCATTCAAGGTTGGAGGAGTTAATCCAGAAGGAGGAGGACGCACAGCCCTGGATGGAGATGTCAGCCTGAGTGCCGTGTAGCCACAGACCCAGGAGCAGATGGAGCTGGGCAGGCTGCAGTCACAAAGGAGTTGCCCTTTTTTGCCTTCTCTGTGGTCTAAGTCTGTTTCATTGTTCTCTTATTTTTGAAGGTAGCTATGAAAACATACTCTTGCCATCTGGCTCTTCAAAGGCACTGCAGCCTGCTGGCTTGCTCCAGAGGTCACGACGAAGCAGTCAGTGCCACTTCCAGGGCTGGGCTCAGCTCTGCTAACAACAGGCGCCCCCGGTTCCTATGGGCAGCACTTCCCCTGCACACAGGAAGAACTGGGGAAAAAGATGGAGAGGACAAAGCTGAGGCCCCACAACACCGTGAAAAAAGTTGACTAATGTCAGGCCCAGAGCTTTATTTATTTTGGAGTGGGGTCATGAATTCAGAGTCCTTTTGAGAGGAAGCGGAGGAATTTCACGTGAGTAATGATTGGCATGGATCATTTCTGTGCTCTGAGCTCCATGGGCTGAGGTTTCCCATGAAGCACAATTTCTTGATTTTTCTTTCAGGATGGTGGCATTGGGAGGTTCTGAGGGAGTCAGTTTTCTCACCCCTGTCTGAATTCTGAACTTGTGGAGAAAGATACGGAGAATTCAGAGAGGGGTCAAATTTGCTCTTGGCTGGAAAAACTGGATCCAACGGCTTGTTTGTGAAGCCCAAATGAGCGTCCTACTCCCTTTCTCCTGAGCTGAACTTCCCAGCTGAGGCTGTGGGCCCAGCAGATGGGCAGGGGCTGCTGTCCAGAGTGATGTGGCCTGAGGGGACAGGCAGCTCGAGAGAAAGCCTGGGAGAGCCGCTTCCCCAGCTCCAGAGGAACGAGGACCGTGCCTGTGGGATGTGTGTTGTCTCGTCTCATGCAAGTCTTCTTTACTGTCCTCAGGGAGAAGCCAGCAAGAGATGAGAGAAGGCGGCTGCTCCTTCCTCCACCCTCCTGGGAAGGCGGCAGTGTTGGCGGACGTTCCGATCTCGTGGGCTGGCAGGGAGCTAGCAGAGGGCGCTCTCCTTGTGAACACTTACTGAATACACATCATGAGATAGTTTCCATGGGGCAGCTTATTGTTCTAGGTAATATCAGTGGCCTGTGCAAGACTTCCTCTTCTTGGGAGAAAGTACAACTGAGAGGGAGAACGCCCGGGGTGCAGAGCCAGACAGCTGCTTTCTTTTTCTGGGTTTGCTCTATCCTGGGCAGTGGGGTCTTGGGCAGTTTCCTCAAACATCCCTGGGGCCACAGATCCACGATCTTTAAAACAAAGGTGAAAGAACTTTGTTTAGGAAACATATATGACTAAAGGCTCACTAGGTTAGTTGGGACAGGCTGAAAAACTGACAGTGGTTCTTCAAACTGAGAGGAGATTGGGATGCTGAGGTCCTGTGGCTCCGTGCCCTCTGCAGTGGGTGCAGCCGTGGGAGTGGTCCGCTGTCCTGTATGTGCTTCTTACAAGTGGGCAGAATACTTGCCCCAGACTCCCACTGCAGGGGGCTCACCTTCCTTGATTCTCCTGAACAGTACTGGACTCAAATATTTTTTTCCCTTACATGCCCCAGATTTTGGTCCGGGCAATATCTTAATGATTTCTATAGCCAAAGATAAGATGAGCTTATGACAATAATAGGGATTTCTTATCTTAGGAGAAGCTGCCTTGGAGAGTCTCTCTGTTCTTGGATAATTAATTAGCTGAAGCCCAGCTCTTCACTATTCTGTGAATACGTCATGTTCGTTTGCTCCTGTCTTTGAGCTCACGCCGATTGCATTGTCTGAGGTGACTTCCTTCCTGTCCTATCTCCTCCCAGCCTGGTGTTACAAGTGCACATCTGCTTCATCCACAAAGTCCCACCTGAGGATTCCAGTGCTCCGTGAGAGCTCCTCAGCTTCTCCAGTCTGTACGATGTAATTTAGAAGTTAATTATATCCTGTCTCATTTTGTGCTCTATTGTGTTAGTCTTGTCTTCCTGTTGAATATAACATTTTTTGAGAGCAAGATCTGTCTTCCCCAGTGTGTGGAATTCTTCTGTTTTCCACAGCTGGGATCTACTTCCCCACCTTGAGGAGCATATAATCTGGTAGAGGACAAATCTACGGATTAATCACTTGACTGAATATGGTAAAGCTGTTGGGCAATTGTGAACCAACCGCCATGGGAATTTGGGAGGAAGGAGACTGACTTTAGACTGGGTGTTTAGGTCCATACCTCCTCAGAGAGGAAAACAGCATTGCAGTGGTAGCTGAGGGATTGGATAGCACTAGTGCTGATTTAAAGGGTGAGATGGATGTTGGGTGAGGAAAAGGGGTTGTTCTATGGAGAAAAAATGGCACGTGTAAAGATTGGGGACATTTATTTGGGGGAATAGTGAGTAGTATCTTTTGACTGGTGAATAGTTTACATTTGGTAGGCGGTAAGGCTAGATATAATCAGAGATGCACTTTGAGAAGATTCATGTAACATGAGGTTTAGACATCCTGGAGGCAGAGATACTAGTTACAAAGCAACTGCAACAGCCCAGGTAAGAGATAGAATGGCTTAAAATAGGTGGTAGAAGTGAAAATAGAAAGGGACAAATGGTAGCCATTTACAAAAATAGAGTTGAGAAAATTATAAGTTCAATGTACAGTAGAAGTTGAGAAGAGTTTCAAGAAGAGGGCAAGGAGTAACTGAACCATATCTTTTGCTGCAGAAAGTTTAAGAAACTTGCATCTGGTTATTAGGTGGTTAGTAGCAGGTCATACCTTGGTGGAACCATATACAGATATGAACACAAAGAAGGTGATAAAAATTTCCACTAGGGCTGGGCATGGTGGCTGATGCCTATAATCCCAGCACTTTGGGAGGCTGAGGCAGGCGGATCACGAGGTCAGGAGTTTGAGACCAGCCTGGCCAACATACTGAAACCCCATCTCTACTAAAAACACACAAAAAAATTAGCCAGGTGTGGTGGCAGGTGCCTGTAATTCCAGCTACTTGGGAAGCTGAGACAGGAGAATTGCTTGAATGCAGGAGGTGGAGGTTGCTGTGAGCCAAGATCATGCCATTGAAGTCCAGTCTGGGTGACAAGAATGAAACTCTGTCTTAAAAAAAAAAATCCACTTGACTTTTGTATTGCTCGTCTCATTTGCTGTGAAATTTCATGTCATAATTGTTATCATTTGATGTATAAGAAGTGACTTCCATAATTAGTGGCTTAAAGTATCATCTTATGTCTCACAATTTTGTGGATCAGGAATTTGGGCAGGTGCTGGCCCACGATTATTCTGCTTGACACAGAGTTTGGCAGGGATCGCTTTGTGGTCATTGGCAAGTGGGCTGGTCCGGAGGGTTCAAGATGGCTTTAAGAATGCCCCTGCGGCTGTGGAAGGGTCTCCTTGGGGGCTGGGCTCACGTGGGCCCCTCTCCTTCTCAGGAAACACCAATGCCCTGGAGCCACACAGACCCTTCTTTAACTTTAGCTCTGTGGGAGGCTGTCTGGAGCCATGGAAGCCATCTTTGTAAGAGAAGCTCTTTGAGGCATGCCTTGAACATCCCTCACAGGCCTTTCATCTGTCTGAAATGACCCGTGAGACACCACTTAGATGACCTGAAGACTTAACAAAGAATCTTGCAATAACATCTTGGGTTTGATCTTTGCTCTGGAGCCAGTTTTTCCTTTGAGAATCTTTTGCTGGGAGAGACTAAGGATAAGAAAGTTTTATTTTCAAACCTAGCAAGTCCTGGCTCCTTTATATTTCTTCTACATTCTGTTTATAAAAACTAACAGTTCTTTTTTTGGTTCATCTTTGTCTTGAATTTTATCATTGACAACCCGGAGATGAGTTCTGTGTGCCAGCTGGGAAGCTCCTCAGCCTAATTAATGAATTCATAGCTGTAGCTTCTATTTTCCATGTTGTGTCAAGAGATGGGTTCATTAAACCCTTTGCCATCTCATAAAACGGGCCATCTTTACTCCAGTCTCTTAAGTAGCTCCTCACTGTCCTTCCTTCGCAACAGATGTCTTGAGGCCTTCCAGACCTTGCTCCACCTCCACCCCAGGTCTCCAATCCTGAGCCACACATTGTCGTTTTTGTCTCAGAAGCACCCCATTTCCAGGTAACACGTGTTTTTTGTTTGTTTGTTTTTTTCCTGGTAACATGTTACTGCATAACTACCTCAAAACTTAGTGACTGAAAGCACATGCAGTTTTTTAAAAATTTTACTTCAGGTTCTGTGGTACATGTGCAGGTCATGCAGGGTTATTGCAAAGGTACATACATAACCAGGTGGTTTTCTGCTTCTATTCCCCCTTCATCTGTATCCCACATTTCTGCCTATGTTATCCCTCCCTACCCTCCCCACCCCCTGCTGTCTCTTCCCTAGCCCCCACCAACTGCCCCCAGTATGTGATTCTCCTCTCCCTGACTCCATGTGTTCTCATTGTTCAACACCTGCCTATGAGTGAGAACACACAGTGTTTGGTTTTCTATTCTTGTGTCAGTTTGCTGAGAATGATGGTTTCCAGATTCATCCAAGTCCCTACAAAGGACACGAACTTATCATTTTTTATGACTACGTAGTATTCCATGGTGTATATGTGCCACATTTTCTTTGTCCAGTCTATCATTAATGGGCATTTGGGTTGGTTCCAGGTCTTTGCTATTGTAAACAGTGCTGCAATGAACATACGTGTGCATGTGTCTTTATAATAGAAGGTTTTATAGTCCTTTGGGCATATACCCAGTAATGGGATTGCTGGGTCAAATGGAATTTCTATTTCTAGATGCTTGAGGAATCGCCACACTGTCTTCCACAATGATTGAACTAATTTATACTCCCACCAACAGTGTAAGAGTGTTCTTATTTCTCCACAACCTCTCCAGCATCTGTTGTCTCCACATTTTTTAATGATCACCATTCTAACTGGTGTGAGATGATTCCTCAATATGGTTTTGATTTGCATTTATCTAATGACCAGTGATGATGAGCATTTTTTCATATGTTTGTTGTCCTCATATATGTCTTCTTTTGAGAAGTGTCTGTTCATATCCCCTCACCCACTTTTGAATGGGATTGTTTATTTTTTTCTTGTATATCTGTTTTAGTTCTTTGTAGATTCTGGTTATTAGCCCTTTGTCTGATGGGTAGATTGCAAAAATTTTTTCCCATTCTGTTGGTTGCTGGTTCGCTCTAATGATTGTTTCTTTTGCTGTACAGAAGCTCTGAAGTTTAATTAGGTCCCATTTGTCTATCTTGGCTTTTGTTGCCATTGCTTTTGGTGTTTTAGTCATGAAGTCCTTGCCTATGCCTATGTCCTGGATGGTTTTGCCGATGTTTTCTTCTAGAGTTTTTATGGTGTTAGGCTTTATGTGTAAATCTTTAATCTATCTTGAGTTAATCTATCTTTAATCTATCTTGAGTTAATTTTAGTGTAAGGTGACAGGAAGGGATCCAGTTTCTGCTTTCTGCGCATTGCTAGCCAGTTTTCCCAACACCATTTATTAAACATGGAGTCCTTTCCCTATTGCTTTTTTTTGTCAGATTTGTCAAAGATCAGATGTTTGTAGATGTGTGGCGTTGTTTCTGAGGCCTCTGTTCTGTTCCATTGGTCTATGTCTCTGTTTTGGTACTAGTACAATGCTGTTTTGATTACTGTAGCCTTGTAGTATAGTTTGAAGTCTGGCAGTGTGATGCAAGTGTCTCTCCTTTTCTACTTTCTGCTCCTGTGAGGATACAATGAGAAGGCACCCATCTGCAAACCAGGAAGTGAGTCCTTACCAGACGTCGAATCTGCTGATGCTTGGATCTTGGACTTCCCAGCCCCCAGAACTGTGAGAAATAAACGTTTGTTAGTTAAGCCACCCTATCTATGGTCTTCTATTTTAACAGCATGAATGGACTCAGACATCTGGTATTTTTATGCTAGTAGCTAGGCTGGCCTCAAGGTTTAAGAAGGCTTCTCTCAGTGGCGTGGCACTCTGGTAGGGATAGGAAGCCTGGGCTCAGCTGATACCTCATCATCCCTGTGTCATCTCAGTGCCTCCCCATAGCCTCTAAGGTGGGACTGTCAGATCTCTTACCTGGCAGCACAAGGCTTTAGGAGACCAAGGAAGAAGCTGCCAGTCCTTCTGAAGCCTATGGACTGGCCTACAGTCACTTTCACCATGTCTGGTTAGTCAAAGCTACGTATTCACAGAGGAAGCCCATTAAATGCCAGGACTCTAACTAGACTACAAAGCCCCCTGTAAGCACTGTCATTTCTCTTGGATAATCAATCTGTGTGCTGTACTCAGTGAGTTAAGAGCAGTTTACAAAATGCCTGCTATGTATTAAACACTGACAGAATATATATTTGCTGATAATTTTTTATGATTGGTCAACCTGAATGATGAGTTATTATAGAAGACTAAAGTGATTACATAGTCTCCTCTTTTATCTCAAAAGCTTAAACTCACTAAATCACTACGTAGAAAAATGCCTACACCCAGAAATCTGTATCTTGGCAATTTTTGCTTGCTTCTCTCTCTCTCTCTCTCTCTCTCTCTTTTGACAGACTGGAGTGCAGTGGTGCGATCTAGACTCACTGCAACCTCTGCCCCCTGGAGTGATTCTCACGCCTCAGCTTCCCAAATAGCTGGGAACCATGACTGGATAATTTTTGTATTTTTAGTAGAGACAGGGTTTCACCATGTTAGGCAGGCTGATCTGAAACTCCTGGTCTCAAGTAATCCACCCACCTCAGCCTTCCAAAGTGTGGGGATTACAGGTGTGAGCCACCATGCCTGGCCAGCAATTTTTTTATTTCTTTTGTGTCTTTATAATATTTAAAGTATCAGTCAAAAATACCTGGTTCCTATAGTGATGAGTAATTGGGATATAATTACTGGGCCACAGACTAGCCCAGAATCCCTGTGGGAATCCTCTTATTGGGAATAGCATCAAAGAACATGTGACCATCTTTAACCTTCTATAGTAACTCATCATTCTAGTTGACCAATCATAAAAATTATCAGCAAATTCGTTTTGTCAGTGTTTAGCACATAACAGGCATTTTGTTAATAGTTCTGAACTTACCAAGGAAAGCACACAAATGGATTCTCCAAGAGAAATGACAGAGCTTAGAGGGGGCTTTGTAGTCTGGTTAGAGTCACGGCATTTTATGGACTTCCTTTGTGAATTTGTGTATATCTCCCAACCTCACTCAGCCTCAGTTTTATTTGTAAAACATAATAAATATTATGTACTGTGTAAAATGATTCTATTATGCACAACATAAAAATCTTTAACAAAATAGAGACTTTGTAGACTGTAATGTTTAATATTCAATATGTCTGTGGTGATGAAGCGAAGAGCTTTGGAGTGAGACCACCCAGAATCTGATCTTAGCTCCACTGCTGACTTGCACATGGACACCTTGGTCAACTCACTCTTTAATCCCTTTGAGCCCCATTTCCATTGACTGGAATACTGGTCTTCTTTCATGTAGTGCATGAAGCACAGTAGACTCAGTGCATGGTTCTGTTATTGTTGTTGTAGATGTTACTATTTTGTACTCTGAGACTAGAAATGAAGAGCAGAATTTGCATGCACCACACCTTTGGATCTGCGTGGATGAGTCAGTGGTGTCCTGAGTGAGGGGTCGTCCATCAGAGGCACTCCACTGTGGCAGGAGCAGCTTCAGAAACAGGGCAAGCTAAGGACAAGATTTAGAAAATGTTATCCCAAATCAAGTCTGTTTGCTGCCAAGTGTCAGCAAATCTCACAACGAAAAATATCTACACTTAAGAATTATTTCTCATAGTCATTTGATTTCTCCGAGACAGCTGGTTGCTATCTGTTAAGTACTGGATTTTGCAGGTATGTCAGAAGTCCACGTTAGCTAATCAACATTAGTTAATCCTCAGTGGATATGCCTTTAGGAATCAATTGGTATTTGATTAATATGCAAAAATTTCCCTGTTAAACCTAAATTAAATGTGTAGTAAGTCTCTTTGAGACAAGTGAGGGATGTTGTCAGGACATATAATAAAGCGTAGGCATCCATGCTCTATTGTTAACTTGAATTCTAGAGTTTTGAATACCAATATGAAGACACCAAGTGAGGACTTCAGTGAAGGCTATTTGTATTTTAGTGCGATCTGTGTGATCCTCAATGTCAGCGTCTCATCTCCTGCTTGTCCTTCTCTTCTGAAATCTCAAAACACTGAGCTAAGCAGCCAGTTCTCAAAGTGGGCCCTAAGCAGCAGCATTGATAGCACCTGTTAGAACTGCAGGCGTTCGGGCCCCTCCCAGACCCACTGAGTCAGACACACTGGGGCTGCGCCCTACCAGTCTGGATGTTCATAAGTCTCCAGGAGAGTCTGATCCCTGCAGTTTAAGACCAAGGAACTAGGATCTGGTATCAAGATAGAGGATCTGATGAATACAAACCATTTCTCAGAAGCTTAAATTCATTAAGCACCACCTAGTAAAATGTCTACACCCAGAAAGCTGGATCTGTTTTTTTCTTTTGTGTCTTTATTATATTTAAGGTATCAGTCGAAAATACCTGGTTTCCATAGTGATGAGCAATTAGGATATAAATGCATGGGTATGGATATAAATTCCAAAATCCTTGCAGGAGTTTAATATTTGCTTTGCATTTAATAGGAGAAGAATGCTGTTGTTTTCTGCCTGGGTTACATTTTTTTCCTCTCCTTTTTCAAATTGGTTTAGCTACATCCTTTACTTTATTTGCTCCTCTCTCCCATAACTCTAGAATTCGGGTACATTAGAAGCTATCCATAAAGCCCAGTGAGGACATGTGATAAATTTAAGCTGGAGCATTTAAAATGAGCTGGACGAGTAGAGAGAAGTAAAAGCAGCCATTTGCAACGTGGGTGGCAGTTTTTAGAGTGTCTGTGGAGGGCCAGCTCGGCATGAGGAACGGAGGCATTCCTTAGTGGTGTCCACAGAACAGACACTCCTGTGACAGGTGCCACCTTCAGGCAAAGTGGGGCTCATCAGCAAGCCTAGGCCAGCACACTTGCTGGTGCAGAACGGTGGGAGAAAAGTTTCCCCCAAGGACATAATGTGGACGCTGGACAGAAACCACTGGGGGAGGGTTCCCGGGAGGAATTCCAAAATGTTTTCTCTGGCAAATAGGACAGAGGAGGCAGAAAAGCAAACTGGATCTCACTCCGACGCTTTATAGGCTCAGATGGAAGGGACAGCAGGAAGAAGTCACAGATCACACGGGTGGGAGACATGGTGTAGCTGAGGGGATCCTGGTCATGTTTAGGTGTGACAAATGACTTGCACTGTTTGCCAGACGCACAGTGCCCCACGGGGCTTCAAACAACCAGGCTGCAATTCCACTAGTGACACAGGGATTCATTTTCCAAAAGAAGCAAAACTCTCCTGCTTTAAGTCTTTATTTGTAAGAATTTCCCAGCTCAGTGCTTCCCCTTAGCTTTTTCCTTTTTCATTTCTAAGAGGATATCACTTTTCAAAAACAAGAGCTCTCTGCCACTTCTCTAGTAGCAAGGTGTGAAACCTGCTCGGCAGTACCTGCTTCCTCCAGCTGCGCTGCTGCAGACGGCGCCTGAGGGGTGGAGGTGTTCCGGGCTCAGGGCAGCAGGCCCGTGGGCAGAGCTGTGCACCCTTCTCCAAAGCTATGCATGAGGGACGTAGATTGGCATAAGATGCTGCGCAGGAAAGCTGTCATCTAGATTACTCATGTGGCAGAAAACCTACATTGGGCCATATTATCATAGAAATGAAAAGGGTCTCTTCTCCCCACCACAAGCAATGGAGAATGTCCCATGTCAAAGATAAGTTTGCAGCTGAGGTGGCTTTGATTGGAACAGGCTCCGTAATTGGCAATGGTAGGTATTTTCCTTGCCCCAGAACACAGTCAAGAGAGGAGAATGTGAGAAGCAGGGAACTTAGGACAGGAGATAAGAGGATGAGTTATTTTGGCTTCGCAGAGCTGACGTGTTGTATTTTTATCTGGGGGTTCAGTCTCTGGCTTCAGGGGCTCTTCAGAAAGGAGAGCTTTTGTCATGAAAGGAGGGGTGACCTTGCAGTGCAGTGCGAGTTCCTTTAGGCATTGTCTTCCCTCTTGCACGGCCGCTGGAGTCCTGGGGATTGCGTGTCCAGCTCATAGGTGGCCTGGTGGCATGTTTGTTGACTGTGTTGGCCCTCATTCTGTCCTAGAACTTATTGGACTAGGAGTTGTGAAACCAGATTTCTTGTTATTCGCTTAGACTTGCTGTATTTTTTTCTTCCCCTTATTTGCAAAATGAGAATGCTGGGCTTTTAATATAATAAGAATTGAAAAATGATTACAAAATACAAGGCAAAAAGATCCATGGTATTTAAATACAGTGCTTACTGAGTATTATTTTGAGATTCATTTTATGTGCCATACTAGTTTACAGATATTCTGTAATATTTTAATATAGCACTTTATCTTCGTAATCAAATCTTGAAAGGAGAAGGCCCCCTATAGCTAATCTTTCCCAGAATCAGCTTAATTTGTTGGTGGATAACTATACCTAGGCCTCTTTCTAGAACCCTAATGAAGTTTGACATGCACAGTTTTTAGACATCATGAGTTTTCTTACTAAGAAGCTCCAAAGGGAAGAGTGTGGGCAAATGTCTCCCAGGAACCTGGGCAGTAATTACCCCTGGGCATATGACCTGAGGTTCCCAAAACTGCCTTCTACCCAGAAGCAGCAGAAGGGAGACACAGTTGGCAATTGGACTGACTGACAGTGATTTCCCTTCTGCTCATTGATGAGCCCACCATGAAGAAGAGGCACGAAGTGGTTTCCTCTCTCCTTGTCCTGGGAATGGTGCCTGCCTGTGATGGTATCCTCAGGCCCCGCTGTCTGTTCCAGCAAGACGTCTCAGGGGATGGCTATGCATTCAGCCAGGTGACCACTAGAGGAAAATGTTCTCCAGGGCCACCTAAGAGGTAACCCTAAAGTGGAGACACTGAGGAGAGAGGCTGCGACGGCTGATGGTGGGCGGAGGACCCCCCCTCCCCCCCCCCGCTGTCTGACTGCACCCTCTCCTGAGACCCTCGGGGCATCCTGGGGAGACCAGCAGGTTTGGAAGTCTACCCTTTGAAATTTTTAATTAAACAGGAACCTCTGAAGGAAGCTTTTGATTGTTCGTAACATCCTGACTTGCTCCCCGCGTTGTGACAGGCTCCCCTTTGTGTGTGGCCCCTCCTGAGTCCACATCCTTCTTAAGGAAGGGCTTCACCTCCCTTCCTGTAGGATAGGAAGCCAGGGCTGCGGCCCCAGGGAGGGAGGGAGGGGAGGCAGCCACTTCTGTCTTCAGTGCTGTTCATTCCAGTTTGGCTCTGACTGTGGCCAGGGAGCGAAGGGGTGTAGGATGGAAGGCAGCAGTGGGTACTTAGGCAGCTCAGTCAATGGAGGCCCCAAATCTCCTCATCCCCTTCCAACCCTGAGCTCTTCTTGGCTGGATCTGGGTAGCCTGGGGCAGAACCCAGAGTCCAGGGCCACCAGTTCTCTTTGCCAGGTCCTAGGACCCAGTCCTGTTAAATAACATAGCTGATGGGAGTGCCCTGTGCTGGGCATGAAGCACAGGCTTTACAGGGCTGCCCATTCGCCACCACCCTGGGTATCCCCTGAAGGCCGTGGACGCTTCATAGTTCTTCAGCACACCCACACACAGACACTAGAGATTAGGGAAGGGTGATGCTGCTTTCAACAGGCTGTTGACACTTAGCAGCATTTTAGAGACCAGCCTGAATCAGTGTCTCCTGAGCATCCGTACCTGCTCAGAAAGCTGCTTTGGAGCCAGATTAGCTGTAAGGGGCCCTCTCATTTCAGTATTTGATTATGAATATAAAATGCCTTCTTAAAACTCTTCTAGAACATTCATAAACTAGCATGGCACATGAAATGAAGTCAAAATAATACAGTAAACCTTGTGCTTAAATAGCCCAGGTATTTTTTTCTTGAATTTTGTAACGATTTTCCAGTGCCATTTATGTAACGGCCCAGTGTTCATGCTCATGGATGTGGGAAGAAAGTCAGCAAGAGTAGGTTTTGGAGACTAGTCTAAACCTGAGTGTGGATCTGGGTCATCTGGAAACCAATAGGCAAGATCCTGGGCTGCACTCAGGCCATAGCTGCAGACGCTCAGCCCAGGAGTCTGTGTGTTTGACAAGCACCTTGTGTTGTTCACAAGCGTCCCACATCGGTATAGAGGAGCCCTGGAGAGTAGAAACCTTTGGAAAGAGAGGAGATTGTAGTGAAGGTGCTTCATGATTTTTACTTCCTCATCTCTCCACTCCTGGTTACTTTTTGGACTTCCTGTTCCATTTCCTGCTTTCATAGAAGCTGAATTTTTAATATTCAAATTTCAGTCAGCTCAGGAAAGGCAATCTGTTGTCTCCTTCACACAATGTATGTCTTGAAGCGTTTCTGTAATGCATTCCAGCAGCGAGTTAAGGGAAAGTTTGATTTAACCCCTGCATCCATGCCTACAATTGCTACTCGCCAACATTTCATTACTTCTTGCAGAATGTAAGTGCCTGTGTCTAAAAATGAAACTGGAACCTTCTAGAGATCAGAGCCCTTCATGACACCAGCTCCTCGCTGTGCCTTTGGGCACCTGGTGTTAGATATTGCATGATACTGCATCTATGCGGAGGCCCAGAATCAGGAATGGTCTATTGAACAAGAAATGCCACTGATCTGGTTTGCAAGGGGGCAGCAAAGTGGTAGAGGCAGCAGGAGTGCCTTTCGGTTCTTAAAGTCTTCACTGACAGGCCCGGAAGGAGAGGGTCTCTTGCCTTTTCCTTCTTGGCGATACCTAAGTCTGGCTCAGATGCCTTTGTGTGTTCTTTTAGAAACTATCAACCTACTGCATACAAAACACCTGTACTTGGGTGGTGTTTGATATGGTGTGCATGCTCAGGGTAAAAAAAAATTCATAACCAGTTCTGGAAAGGAAGAGATGAAGAGAAAGGTTGTAATCTGCTGGGTGGGTCGAGAACACTCCACACCCATCCCCCAGAATGAAATCAGCCTTCCAAATCATCTGTTTGGGCAGGAGTTTCCAGCCAGTTAGAACTCTCTGTCCTGCCTTCCAGTCTTTTAGGGAACACTGTATTTTGAAAGCCAGATGAGGAAGGCAGATGTTTTTCTCATCTCCACCCACACCAAGACTATTGTTTGCCAAGTAAACTGGGTTGGGACTCAAATCCTGCCGAAGCGCTGCCGCTGGGGGCGCTGGAGGCTTCCAGCCCGGTCAGCCCTGCCTGGGCCGTGGGTGGTGCACCTGTTATCAATTAACTGTCCAGGCTGAACTCGGGAATGAAGGCCAGAACGGGCGTGGGAGGCTGGGCCTCCAGCTAAACTTTGACTTCAGGGTCAAAGAGGGGTTTGAAAGGGTGGGAAGAAAAATACTGCACATTGGTTGGGTGAACAATGTTTATTAAATTTAGAGCCATTTACACTCACCCATTCTGCGTTTCGTAGTATTTTTGAAGCAAACACAACTCATTTTCTTGCAGGGAAGAGATGCTTAGAACTGGAAAAACAAAGTATTAAGTAGAACTGGCATAAGACCCCATCGAGGGATGGATTTCCTAACTTCTCAGCCAGCCATTCCTCCATGCACATTATGAGTCTGGAAACATAGGGATCCCACGTGGGAACACTGGGGAAGTGAAATGTTGCAGGCCTCCCAAAACACAGCTGCCCAGCGCCTGCCCACATCCTCCTCGGCAGCTTGGGGTGACCTGCAGCTAAGAAGCTACACAGGCACTCAGTTTCCTCTTTTCAGCTGTGTACAAAGATAGGCCCTTGAAGGGTGTGATCACAGCACAGTGCCCCAGTCCACCTGTTGGCCTCATGTTCCCCAGGAGTGTTGGGGAGAGAGTGCTGGACCAACGTCCAGCTCTTCCAGGAGCCGGCTGTAGCTCTGAGGGTGCTGTGGGTGAAAGCCTCTGGAGGTCTGTTCCTGGTGGAATATGAGGCTGGCAGTGGCCTGACGCTCGGTTTTCCATCCACCCAAATTCAGTTGCTCTCTGAGCTCTTCCTATGCACAGAGCTGAAATATTATGCAGAAAGTGAATCAGACCCTTTGCCTGCAGGAACATACCCTCAGGTGGAGGACACCCACCAGCATAAACACAGAACCAGGGCGATGTGAGAGGCACGGGCAGAGCAGTGCATGCTGGCTGTGGACCAGGAGAAGAAAAGCCACTTCTTGCTTTTTTATTCAGGAGAACAAACAGCAGGAAACGCTTGCTTGTATGGTATTTTTCAGCTCCCCCCCACCTCCTCCCTCATCTCTTTCTTGCACAGCCTACAGCTATTTGGTGTTAAAAATTGAATTTTGGACAGATAAAAATGCTAGTGTTTTCCTGGTCTGCCCGGCCCTGGCTGCTCTGTCTTGGCCACAGCGGCACGGCTGGCGTTTGGAAAGGGGAACCTGGGGGCCTGCATGCAGCCAGTAACAGCCACGTGCAAGCTCCACCTCTCGGTTCCTCCTCTCCACACACAGTCCAGGGCCGTGGTCACCTGGTGCTGGCTCCAGGGAGTTCTAACCCCAGCTCTGGCCGGGGCTAACCCTGGATTCTTCAGCAAGTCTCCCCCAGGCCCTGCGTGCCTTTCCCACCACCTTCTGCCCAGCTAGGCTGGGAGGAATCCCTCCAGCCTCATGTCTCTGGGGGTTCCTCCCACCCAGGAGAGGGTAGCTGGGAAGTGCACATGCCCATTGTCAGTCCTTCCACCCCTGTACTCTCCTCCCCTTCCCCCACTCCTTCCCATTCCCCATCCTCTCCTCCCCACCCCACCCCTCTCTTCTCCTGCCCCTACCCTCTCCTCCTCACCCCCT
>PVKP010035336.1:0-23361 GCA_004027715.1 Plecturocebus donacophilus | reverse complement strand
TTTCTTGTTTTCCTTTCACAGTTAAATCTGTAGTCTACCTGGAATTGAGTTTTGGGTGTGGTATAATGTTGAGTGGTTTTCCATATAGATAACTAGATATGTTTTTCCTGCCCATTCAATGCCATCTTTTATGTAAATCAAATATCCACATATGTGTGTACCAGTTTTAATTTTCATGTTTCTGATGAATAATGATATTGAACACTTTTCCTTATGCTTATTGGCCATTGCTTTCTGTTTTTTCTTTAATGAAGTATCTGTTTTAAGTTTTGTGTGTGTGCCTGTTGTAAACTCCTGTTGTTTATTATTGTAACTGCCCAGTGGATTCTTCCTGTCCACTGTACAGACAAAACCAATTCACTGAGACTATGGCATTGTAATAAAGAGTTTAATTGACACAAGGCTGGCCATGCCATATGGGAGATGGATTCTTACTGAAATTAATCTCTCCCAAAATTTGGAGGTTAGGATTTTTTAAGGATAGTTTGGTGGGCCAAGGAGTCTGGATTCTGGGTGGAGCCATGGGGCTGGTCAGCAGGGGTAGGGGGTCTGTGGGTCCTGGTGGCCACTGATGAATCATCAGAAATGCTAAAAACCCGAAAAGACGTCTCAAAAGGCCAATCTCAAATTCTACAATAGCACTGTTACCTGTAGGAGTAATTGAGGGTGTTGCAAATCTGGTGATTTTTGGAATAATAAATGATAATCATTTATGTCTACATCTTAGCAGAATTCAGGCCTCCTCGTCCTTGTAACCTGGTGGTCTTTCATTAGCTTTACAAAGGCAGTTCAGTTTTGGGGAAGGGCTATTATCATTTAAACTATAAATGTCTCCCAAAGTTAGGGCGGCCTAAGCCCAGGAATGATTGAGGGCAGTTTAGAGGTTAAAGGAAAGATGAGGATTGGTTGCAGTTTAGAGGTTAAAGGAAAGATGAAGATTGGTTAGAGCAGATCTCTTTCACTGTCATAATTTTCTCATTATTATAACTTTCGCAAAGGCAATTTTATTATTCTCTAAGAATCTTTCTATATCCAGGATGCAAGCTGTCTGGTAACAATTTTATCCCATTAATTTGGCTTGAGTTTTTGTTTTATTTATTTTTAAAACTTTATTGAATTATAACTGACATACACTAAACTGTACGATTTACAGTATACAGTTTGATAAGATTTGGCATATATAAACATCTGTAAAACCACCAGTATTAACAAAGATAATAAATTCTATCACTTGAAAAAGTTTCCTCATGCCGCTTTGTAAACTTTTCCTCTCATAGTTACCTGATCTGTTCCTTGCTCCCCAGGCGATTACCATTTTTCATCAATGTAGATTACATGTTCTAAAATTTTTGTTTCTCATTCAGCTTCTTGCACTCAGTAAAATTATTTTGAGATTTATTCGTGTTATGTGTATCAGTATTTTATTTCTTCTTACTGCAGTGTTCTCTCATGGATGTCAACACGAAAACCAAACTGTAAAATATTTTAAAGAGATTTATTCTGACCCAATGTGAGTAACCATGGCCAGGGGAAAACACAAACCAAAGAAGCCTTTAAGTAAGTGGCCCCAAGGTGGTTGAATTACAATTTGGTTGTATACATTTCAGGGAGGCAGGAGTTAAGAGGCAAAAACACAAATCAATATGTGGAAGGCATGCAATTAGTTTGGCCCAAAAAGGCAGGGGCTTATAGATTATAAATGGGTCCAGAGATTCTTTAATTTGTAATTGGTTAAAGGAGTAAGGCTCTGTCTAAAACTCGGAATCAGCAGAAAGGAATGTTTATATTAAGGATGTTGTGTCAGAGTCAGTTACAATAAAATGATGTATTTAGTGAGATTGTTGGTCTGCACGTGTGACTTAATCCTTGCCATGTATGGCCTTAGGTCATATTTATAATTTGGCATCTTATTGCCACAAAGGGTCTGTTTTGTCAGTCTTATGATCTCTGTTTTAAAAAACAATTAATGCTCATCAGTTATATCTAAACTCCAAAACGGAGGGGATATAACAAGGCATGTCTGACCTCCCTTCCCATCATGGCTGAGAGCTCAGTTTCCAAGGTTTCTATGGGGTCCCCTTGCCCAAGAGGGGGTCCATTTAGTCGATTGGGGTTTAGGATTTTATTGTTAGTTTACATGGGTTTACCACTATTTCTTTAGCAGTCAACTGCTGATGGACTTTTGAGTTGTTACCTGTTGACTATTTTGCAAAGAATGTTGCTATGGACATTTGTGTACAAGGTATATGATCATATACTTTCATCTCTGCATAATATGTAGGAGTGGAATGGCTAGATTGTGTTTAAGTGAATACATACTTTCATATATTTTGAATAGATATCTAACAATACTACATTATATGGTAGGTGTATGTTTAACCTTTAAGAAAGTGCCTTACTCCAAAGTTGTATCATTTTACATTCTCACTGGCAGCATATGAGAGTTCCAGTTGTTCCAAATCATATCCTCACTAACACTTGGGGTATAGTCAGTTTATTTAATTTACTTTTTTATTTTTCTGAGATAGGGTCTTGCTCTGTCATCTAGACAAGTACAGTGGCACAATCATAGCTCACTGTAACCTCCAGTAAGTTACATGTTTACATGTTGGTATGTGGTAATAGCTTATTGTGGTTTAAATTTGCATTTCCCTAAAGAGCATCTTGTCATGTGCCTGTCATTTGTATATCTTTTATGAAGTGTCTCTTTGAGTCTTTGACCCATTTTTGAGAATAAAATTCTTACTTTGTGCTTCAAAAGTTCTGTATGTGCTTCAAAAGTTCTTGTATGCTGTATATAAGTCCTTTAACAGGGATGTGATTTGCAAATATTTTCTCCCTATCTGTGGATTGTATTTTCCCTCTTGTGTTTCAAAGAGCAGATGTTCAGTTTATTATTTTTTTCCCCGTAATGGACTGTGTTTTGTGGGTCATATGTAAAATCTGTTATTTGCCCAAGGTTGCAAATAATTTTCTTTAGGTTTTTTCTAGATGTTTTACAATTTTAGATTTTACTATGATCTATTTAGGTCTGTAATCTATTTAAACTAATTTTTATATATGGTATATGGTGTGGATCAAATTTTATCTTTTTGCCTGTGCATCTTCAGTTGTTCTAGCACGATTTGTTGATGAAAATGTTTTTTGTTTTCAGGAATGCCTCTGCACCTTTATTAGAAGTTGACTATATTTGTGGGTGTATTTCCCAGCTTTTTGTTTTGCTTATTTTTCAACCTTGGTGCCAGTACCACTTATCCTGATTACTGTAGTTTTATAAATATGAAATCAGGTGGTATGGATCCTCTAGCTTCATAAAAATTGTTTTGGTTATTTGTTTTCATATGTTGTTTGCATTTCCACATGATTTCTACCATCAGTTTGTTAATGAAAAACAAAAAAAATACCTGCTGGAGTTTTGATTGGGAATGCACTGAATCTATAAACCAATTTGGGGAGAAGTGATTATCTTATTAGTTGATTCTTCTAAACCATGAATGAGGTGTATCACTCCATTTCTTTAGGTCTTTATTTTCTCTCAGTGATGTTTTGCAGTTTTCAGAGTAGAAATATTGAATATATTGATCTTACAGCTTACAACCTTATTAAATCACTTATTCTAATTGCTGTTTTATAGATTTTTTTAGTATTTTTGTACTTAAGTGATCTTGTCGTCTGTAAATAAACAACTTCATTTCTTATTTTCCTGATCTGAATGCCTTTTCTTTTTTCTTACTGCACTGGGTGAAAACTATAGTACATTGTTGCGACAGAGTGTAGCAAACATTCTTGTTCTCCATCTATTAATAAAAAGTAGTTGGGGCTGGGTGGGTGTAGTAGCTCGTGCCTATAACCCCAGCACTTTGGGATCCTAAGATGGGCAGATTACCTGAGCTCAGCAGTTAGAGACCAGCCTGGCCAACATAGCGAAACCCCACCTCTGCTAAAAATACAAAAATTGGCCTGGTGTGGTGGTGTGCATCTGTGAACCCAGCTACTCAGGAGGCTGAGGCACGAGAATTGCTTGAACCTGGGAGGCAGAGGTTGCAGTGGGTGGAGATGGCGCCACTGCACTCTAGCCTGGGTGACCGAGTGAGACTCCGTCTCAAAAACAGAACAAAGCAAAAAAGTAATTAGGGTTGGAGATACGGGGAGTTGGAAGCATTCATTCAGTTTTTCACCAAGTTTAATCTTAACTCTAAATTTTTCGTATGTGCCCCCTTTACCTGGTTGCCCCTCTGTAATCTGTACTTTTCACACCTTCATCATCAACCACTGTTTCTGGTATATATAGAGTATTTTACATTTTCTTCTGTTTTATGTAAATGGAATAATATGTTGCATAGTTTCTTTAATTAGTTTTTTTCATTTAGCATAATGTTTTTGTGGCTCACCCATGTTTTAGCACATATCAATTCTAGCATGTCTTTTTTGTTTTTGAGATGGAGTCTCACTCTGTTGCCCAGGCTGCAGTGCAGTGGCATGATCTTGGCTCACTGCAACCTTTGCCTCCTGGGTTCTTAAAATTCTCTTGCCTCAGCCTCCCAAGTAGCTGGAACTACAGGTACACGCTGCCACTCCCAGCTAATGTTTTGTATTTTAGAAGAGATGGGGTTTCACCATGTTGCCTAGGCTGATCTCGAATTCCTGAGCTCAGGCAGTCTGCCTGCCTCAGCCTCCCAGAGTGCTGGGATTACAGGCGTGAGCCACCACACATGGCTAGTGTGTCCGTTTTTTAAAAAAGTGATACATTGTCTTTAATTCTTCACTGATACTGCATTTTATCTGTCCATTCAGAAGGTAAAAAAATTCAAAAATTTTGGTTTTAATTTTTGGGTTGTCACAAATAATGCTATCAACATTTGCATAAAAGTCTTCATATGGCCATGTGTTTTCACTTCTTTTATAGATATGCAGACGTGGAATTTCTGTGTTACATAAGTACATGTTTAACTTCTTAGGAAAAGACGAAATTGTTTACAAATGACCGTACCATTTTACATTCTGACCACCACTTGGTATTGACAATCTTTTATATTATTTGCTGTTCGAGTATATATTTAACACTCTCTTACTGTGATTTTAATTTGTAGTTCAGTAGTGATGAGTGATGTAGGAGATCTTTTTTTTTTTTTTTTTTTTTTTTAATTGTATTTGGGCTCTGGGGTACATGTGCACGTCCTGCACCCTGCAGGATTGTTGCATAGGTATATACATGCCATGGTGGTTTGCTGTCTCCATCTCTCCCTCACTGTTGCCTACATCAGGCATTTCTCCAGGTGTTATCCTTCTCCCTCACCCCTCCTCCCCTCCATCCTCCCACCTAGCCCTGTGAGTGTTGTTCCCTTCCCTGTGCCCAGGTGTTCTCATTGTTCATCACCTGCCTATGAGTGAAAACATGTGGTGTTTGGTTTTCTGTTCTTGTGTCAGTTTGCTAAGAATGATGGTTTCTGGGTTCATCCATGTCCCTACAAAGGATACAAATTCATTGTTTTTTATGGCTGCAAAGTATTCCATGGTGTGTATGTGCCACATTTTTTTTGGTCCAGTCTATCATCAGTGGGCATTTGCGTTGGTTCCAGGTCTTTGCTATCGTAAACAGCGCCACAGTGAACATACATGTGCATGTGTCTTTATGATAGAACGCTTTATAATCCTTTGGGTATACGCCCAGTAATGGGATTGCTGGGTCAAATGGAATTTCTATTTCTAGATCCTTGAGGAATCGCCACACTGTCTTCCACAATGGTTGAACTAATTTACACTCCCACCAACGGTGTAAAAGTGTTCCTTTTTCTCCACATCCTTTCCAGCACTTGATCTCTCCAGATTTTTTAATGATTGCCATTCTAACTGGTGTGAGATAGTATCTCAATATGGTTTTGATTTGCATTTCTCTAATGACCAGTGATGATGAGCATTTTTTCATATGTTTGTTGGCCGCATATTTGTCTTCTTCTGAAAATTGTCTGTTCATATCCTTGGCCCACTTTTGAATGGGTTTGTTTTTTTCCTGTAAATCTGCTTTAGTTCTTTGCAGATTCTGGTTATTAGCCCTTTGTCTGATGGGTAGATTGTGAAAATGTTTTTACCATTCTGTTGGTTGCCGGTTTACTCTGATGATTGTTTCTTTTGCTGTGCAGAAGCTCTTATGTTTAATTAGGTCCCATTTGTCTATTTTGGCTTTTGTTGCTGTTGCTTGTGGTGTTTTAGTCATGAAGTCCTTGCCTGTATCTGTGTCCTGAATGGTGTTGCCTAGGTTTTCTTCTAGGGTTTTTATGGTGTTAGTTCTTATGTTTAAATCTTTAATCCATCTGGAGTTAATTTTTGTATAAGGTGTAAGGAAGGGTTTCAGCTTCCTGCATATGACTAGCCAGTTTTCCCAACACCATGTATTAAACAGGGAATCCTTTCCCCATTGCTTGTTTTTGTCCGGTTTGTCAAAGATCAGATGGTTGTAGATGTGTGGCATTGCTTTGGAAGCCTCTGTTCTGTTCTATTGGTCTGTATCTTTGTTTTGGTACCAGTACTGTGCTGTTTTGATTACTGTAGCCTTGTAGTATAGTTTGAAGTCAGGTAGCATGATGCCTCCAGCTTTGTTCTTTTGCTTAGGATTGTCTCGACTATGCGTGCTCTCTTTTGGTTCCATATGAAGTTTAAGGTGGTTTTTTCCAGTTCCGTGAAGAAGGTCAGTGGTAGCTTGATGGGGATAGCGTTGAATCTATAAATTACTTTGGGTAGTATGGCCATTTTCATGATACTGATTCTTCCTAACCATGAGCATGGAATGTTTTTCCATCTGTTTGCGTCCTCTCTTATTTCCTTGATCAGTGGTTCGTAGTTCTCTTTGAAGAGATCTTTTACCTCCTTTGTTAGTTGTGTTCCTAGGTATTTTATTCTCTTTGTAGCAATTGTAAATGGGAGTTCGCTCATGATTTGGCTCTCTGTCTGTTATTGGTGTATAGGAATGCTTGTGATTGCTGCACATTGATTTTGTATCCTGAGACTTTCCTAAAGTTGCTTATCAGCTTAAGGAGGTTTTAGGCTGAGACAGTGGGGTCTTCTAAATATACAGTCACGTCATTTGCAAATAGAGACAATTTGACTTCTTTTCCTAATTGAATGCTCTTTATTTCTTTTTCTTGCCTAATTGCTCTGGCTAGAACTTCCAATACTATATTGGAGTGGTGAGAAAGGGCATCCTTGTGCCAGTTTTTTAAGGGAATGCTTTGAATTTTTGCCCATTCAGTATGATACTGGCTGTGGGTTTGTTGTAAATAGCTTTTATTGTTTTGAGATACATTCTATCAATACCTAGTTTATTGAGAGTTTTTAGCAAAGGGCTGTTGAATTTTGTCAAAGATCTTCTTTGCATCTATTGAAATAATCATGTGGTTTTTGTCTTAGGTTCTGTTTATGTGGTGAATTACATTTATAGATTTGCGTATGTTGAACCAGCCTTGCATCCCTGGGATGAAGCCTACTTGATCGTGGTGGATAAGCTTTTTGATGTGCTGTTGGATTCGGTTTGCTAGTATTTTATTGAAGATTTTTGCATCAGTGTTCATCATGGATATTGGCCTGTGGTTTTCTTTTTTAGTTGTGTCTTTGCCAGATTTTGGTATCAGGATGATACTGGTCTCATAGAAAGAGTGAGGGAGGATTCCCTCTTTTTGTATTGTATGGAATAGTTTCAACAGGAGTGGTACCAGCTTCTCTTTGTATGTCTGGTAGAATTCAGCTGTGAACCCGTCTGGACCTGGACTTTTTTTTGTCGGTAGGCTATTAATTGCTGCCTCAACTTCAGCCCTTGTTATTGGTCTATTCAGGGTTTCAACTTTTTCTTGGCTTAGTCTTGGGGGTGTGCAGGTGTCCAGGAATTTATCCATTTCTTCCAGGTTTACTGGTTTATGTGCATAGAGTTGTTTGTAGTAATCTCTGATGGTAGTTTTATTTACGAGGAATCAGTGGTGATCTCCCCTTTATTGTTTTAAATTGCATCTATTTGATTCTTCTCTCTTTTCTTTTTTATTAGTTTAGCTAGTGGTCTATTTTGTTGATCTTTTAAAAAAAACCAGCTCCTGGATATAAGGTTTGTTTCCGAGGATAAAATGAAGAAACTGAGGCCAGCAAAATAATCCAATGCAAGGGAATTTATTCAGCCTCCCGGGTGAGGTTCTGCAGTCCGGACAGTAGGGGCCGGAGAAGTCACACTGACTCCTCTCAGACAGGGGGTTTTATAGGGAGTGAAACAGCTCGATTGGTTGAGGGAGAGCAAGACTGCTATTGGGTAAGTTACAAGCCTTGACCTACTTGGCTTGTTGTTGGTTGGAATTACTTGCCTGCTATTGGTTGTTAAGACTCGGCTGCTATTGGTTGTTAAGACTTAGCTGCTATTGGTTATTAAGAAGCTATGGTTGCAGCACCTTGTTTGCATACTGGGCTCTTTTAAGAGAAGACCAGGCTGTGCGAGCAAGGGAGAAGGGAACATGCCCGAGCATGTCTGAGCTTGCTCGGGGCTTGTAAAAGGGAAAAAAGGAGGCAGGGGGTGCGTCCGAGCTCCCAGCAAGGCAACTGGCCTTACACTGGATTTATTCATTTTTTTTTTTTGAAGGGTTTTTTGTGTCTCTGTCACCTTCAGTTCTGTTCTTATCTTAGTTATTTCTTGTCTTCTGCTTGCTTTTGAGTTTTTTCGGTCTTGCTCCTTTAGCTCTTTTAGTTTTGACAATAGGGTATCGATTTTAGATCTTTCCTTGTTTCTCATGTGGGCGTTTATTGCTATAAATTTCCCTCTAGACGCTGCTTTAAATGTGTCCCGTAGGATCTGGTATGTTGTGTCTTCATTCTCATTGGTTTCAAAGAACGTTTTTATTTCTGCCTTCATTTCATTGTTTATCCATTGGCCATTCAGGAGCAAGTTGTTCAGTTTCCTTGTGATTGTGTGGTTTTGAGTGCTTTTCTTAATCCTGAGTTCTAATTTGATTGTGCTGTGGTCTGAGAGACTGTTATGATTTCTGTTCTTTTGCATTTGCTAAGGAGTGATTTACTTCCAATTATGTGGTCAATTTTGGAGTAAGTGCAATGTGGTGCTGAGAAGAATGTTTTTCTGTGGATTTGGGGTAGAGTGTCCTGTAAATGTCTATTATGTCTGCTTGGTACAGATCTGCATTCAAGTCTTGGATATCCTTGTTGACTTTCTGTCTCATTGATCTGTCGAGTATTGTCAGTGGAGTGTTAAAAGTCTCCCACTGTTATTGTGTGGGAGTCTAAGTCTCTTTGTAGGTCATTAAGAACTTGTTTTATGTATCTGGGTGCTCCTGCATTGGGTGCACAAATACTTAGGATAGTTAGCTCTTCTTGTTGCATTGATCCTTTTACTATTATATAATGCCCTTCTTTGTCTCTTTTGATCTTTGTTGGCTTAAAGTCTGTTTTATCAGAGACTTAGATTGCTACCCCTGCTTTTTTTTTTTCTCTCCATTTGTCTGGTAAATCTTCCTCCATCCCTTTATTTTGAGTCTATATGAGTCTTTGCATGTGAGATGGGTCTCCTGAATACAGCACACCGATGGATCTTGACTTTTTATCCAGTTTGCCAGTCTGTGTCTTTTGATTGGGGCGTTTAGGCCATTTATATTCAACATTAATATTGTTATGTTTGAATTTGATCCTGCCATTTTGTTGCTGGCTGGTTGTTTTACCCATTAATTGACGTGGCACCTTCATTGCATCGTTATTCTTTACCATTTCGTAAATTTTTGCAGTGGCTGGTACTGGTTATTCCTTTCCCTGTTTAGTACTTCCTTCAGTAGCTCCTGTAAGGCAGGTCTTGTTGCGACAAAATCTCTTCACAATTGCTTGTCTGTTAAGGATTTTATTTCTCCTTCACTTACGAAGCTTAGTTTGGCCAGATATGAAATTCTGGGTTGAAAGTTCTTTTCTTTAAGGATGTTGAATACTGGCTCCCGCTCCCTTCTAGCTTGCAGGGTTTCTGCTGAGAGATCCGCTATGAGTCTGATGGGCTTTCCTTTTTGGGTGACTCGACCTTTCTCTCTGGCTGCCCTTAGGATTTTTTCCTTCATTTCAACCCTGGTAAATCTGACAACTGTGTGCCTTGGGGTTGCTCTTCTTGAGGAATATTTTTGTGGTGTCCTCTGTATTTCCTGGATTTGAATGTTGGCCTGTCTTGTTAAGTTGGGAAAGTTCTCTTGGATAATATCTTGAAGAGTGTTTTCTAACTTCGATTCATTCTCCCCGTCATATTCAGGTACCCTGATCAAGCGTAGATTAGGTTTTTTTCGCAAAATCCCCTAGTTCTTGGAGGCTTTGTTCATTTCTTTTCACTCTTTTTTCTCTAATCTTGCCTTCTCATTTTATTTCATTGATTTGATCTTCTGTCTCTGATATCCTTTTTTCTGCTTGATTGATTCGGCTGTTGAAACTTGTGTATGCCTCATGAAGTTCTTGTGCTGTGTTTTTCAGCTCCATCAAGTCGTTTATGTTCTTCTCTAAGCTGGTTATTCTAGTTAGTATGTTATCTAACCTTTTTTCTAGGTTCTTAGTTTCTTTGCATTGGGTTAGAATATGGTCTTTTAACTCAAGAGAAGTTTGTTATTACCCACCTTCTGAAGCCTGTTTCTGTCAGTTCATCAGATTCATTCTCTTTTTTTTGTTCCCTTGATGGTGAGGAGTTGTGATTCCTGGGAGGAAAAGAGGTGTTCTGTTCTTTGGTGGTTTCTTCCTTTTTGCGCTGTTTTTTTTCCCACCTTTGTGGATATATCTCCCTTTAATCTTTGAAGTTGGTGATTTCAGGAGTCCCTGAGTGGACTTTTTTTCTGTTGAGTTTGGAGCTGTATCTTTTTCAGCCTGTAGAGGGCGTTGCTGGGCTCTCTTGGGTTCAGTCAGGTTGTTGGGTGGGTGGTCCTTCCTTGGAGTTTGTTTGCAGGTGAAATTGGCCCTGTCTTCCCAATGGCGTCTCTCCCAGAGCTCGATCTTCCTGGTTGGGGTCAAGCTGGTGTATTTGCTGCTAAGCTCTCTAGCGAGTGCTTCAGTTTGAGTTCTGTGGGGCCCACCGGCCTTATGGCTTGTTTCCCTGCTTTCAACTCTGCCTCCTTCTGTGGGAGGGCCCCGCTGGCGTTAGTCCAAACTCCCGCCCAGGTCACTGCGACAACTTGCCGAGCCCAGGTAGCTGCTGCTCAGATTTGCATCAACTACCCACCGCGCCCCACCGTCTGGCAGGGCTCTCCTGGACCGAGGGTTGCAGGAAGGATGAGGCAAGCACAGGATCTGAAACGGAGTACCGAGGGGGTTACGTCCCCCGATCCTGCTAGCCAGCTGCATGTTTCAGATGGGGACGCGCCGCTCCCGTCTTGATTTGCGCCCCCTACCCCGGCGGCTCTCGCCTTGCGGCTCCTTCACTGGGCCCAATTGCAGTGCCATGTTAGTCCCATAGAAAAGAACCTTGCAGTTCGTTTGGAACCGTGAAGTCCTCCAGCCCTCTGCGTCTCATTCGCTGGGAGCTGCGTTCCAGCGCTGGCTTCTCTTGGCCATCTTGGTGTCAGGAGATCTTTTTATATGCTTAATAGACATTCCTGTATCTTCTCTGGTGAAATGTCTATTCAGATTTTTTTCTCCATTTTTAAATTGTGCTGTCTTATCAAGCTGTAGGAATGTATCTATTTTGGATCCAAGTTCTATATCATATATATGATTTGCATATATTTTCTCTCAGTCTGTGGCTTCTTTTCTTTGAGACGGAGTCTCGCTCTGCTGACCAGGCTGCAATGCAGTGGCACAATCTTGGCTCACTGCAGCCTCCGCCTCCTGGGGTTCAAGCAATTGTCCAGCCTCAACCTCCCAAGTAGCTGGGATTACAGGCGCTTACTACCACAACTGGCTAATTTTTGTATTTTTAGTAGAGAAGGGATTTCACCACGTTGGCCTGGCTGGTCTCACCTCCTGACGTCAAGTGATGTGCTTGCCTCAGCCTCCCAAAGTACTGGGATTGCAGGTGTGTGCCGCTGCACCCAGCCAGCCTGTGGCTGCTGCTTATTTTTTTTGAGTCAGAGCCTTGTTCTGTTGCCCAGGCTAGAATGCAGTGGCACGATCTCGGCTCACTGCAACCTCCGCCTCCTGGGTTTAGGCGATTCTTCTGCCTCAGCTTCCCGAGTAGCTGGGATTACAGGAGCCCACCACTGCGCCCAGATAATTTTTTTGTATTTTTGGTAGAGATGGGGTTTCGCCATCTTGGCCAGGCTGGTCTTGAACTCCTGACCTTGTGATTCACCCACCTCGGCCTCCCAAAGTGCTGGGATTACAGGCATGAGCCACCACACCCAGTGTGTGGCGGCTTAATAGTGTCTTTGGAAATGGAAGCACGAAACTTTAATATTGATGATACCTATTTTAAGGTTTATTTTTGAGAATAGAGCTTTTGGTGTCATCGCTAAGAAATCTTCAACTAAATCAGCCTCAGAATTACTTAATCTTATGGTTTTTTTTTTTTTTTTTTTTTAGTTCTTACATTTTGGCTCATGATCCATTGTGAAGTAATTTTTTGTTTTGTTTGTATATATATTTTTGCATATGGATATTTGCATATTCATTTTACCCAGCATGGTTTATTGAAAAGGCTATTTTCTCCCCCACTGAATTGCCTTGGTACCTCTGTTCAAAATCAGTTAACCATAAATGTATGTGTTTGTTTTCTGGACCGTTTGTTCTGTCTCATTTAACCATTTTTTTGTCTTGGTACCAATCCTGAGTGTCTTGATTATTTTAGCTTTATTGTAACTTTTCAAATCCAGTAAGTCTTACAATTTTGTTCATTTTTCTAATAGTGTTGGCTATTTTAGGTTTTTGTATTTCCATATACATTTAAGGATCTGTTTGTCAATTTATACGGTAAAGCCTGTTGGGGTTTTGATAGGAAATAATTTGAATGTATGTGCTAATTTGGGGAGAATTGCAGTCCTAACAATATTGTATCTTCCAGCCTATGAACATGGGTTGCTTCTGCGTTTATTTATCTTTTTACTTCTCTCAGCATTATTTTGTATTTTTCAGTGTACAAGTTTTATACTTTTGTTAAATCATTTTGTTTTTTTTCTTATGTTCCCCAGGCTGGCCTCGAACATGTAGCCTTGCCTCCTCAAGTGCCAGAACAACTGGCCTGAACTGCAGTGCCCAGTTAAATCATTTTAAAATATTTTATTATTCTTAATATGATTATGAATGGAATTATATCTTAATTTCATTTTCATTTTATTCATTGCTTGTATATAGAAATAAAGTTGGTTTTTGCATATTGATCTTATATCCTGTCACCTTGATAAAATCTTTTATTAGATGTAGTAGTTTATATTTGTAGGTTCCTTAGAATTTCCTACATATGGAAACACTCTCCTATGATAAAGATAGTTTCATTTCTTTCTTTCCAGTCTGTATGCCTTTAATACATACAGACTGGAAAGAAAGAAATGAAACAATAAGGGTTTTCTTGCCTTATTGTACTGGCAAGAGTCTCCAGTATGTTGTTGATTGGAAGTGGTGAGGGTGGACCACGTTTCCTTGTTTCTGAAGCATATTGCAGTCCCACACATTAACCATCAAGAATATAACAAAAATCAGCCAGGTACAGTGGCTCATGCCTTTAATACCAGTGCTTTGAGAGAGGCCAAGGCCAGAGGATCACTTGAGGCCAGGAGTTTGAGATCTGCTTGTCAACATAGGGAGACCCTTGTCTCTACAAAAAACATGTGGTGGTGCACACCTGTAGTCCCAGCTGTGCAAGAGGCTGAGAGGAGAGGATGGCTTGAGCCCAGAAGTTTAAGGCTGCAATGAGCTATGATCATGACACTTCACTCCAACTTGGCAACAGAGTGAGATCCTATCTCTAAAAAAAAAAAATAACAAAAATAGCATTTTTAAAAAATCAACAAAGGAATTAAAATGGGACACTAAACAAAAATACTTCTTTGACAGAAATGATGGTAGAACAGGAAGAAAAGAGGAAGAGAAAAAATGAGACTTTTAAAAAATAGGAAAATGGGCTGGACGTGGTGGCTCACACCTGTAATCCCTGTGCTTTGGGAGGCTGTGGTGGGTGGGTCACGAAGTCAGAAGATCAAGACCTGGCTAACATGGTGAAACCCCATCTCTACTAAAAATACAAAAAAATTAGCCAGATGTGGTGGCATGTGCCTGTAGTCCCAGCTCCTTGGGAAGCTGAGACAGGAGAGTTTCTTGAACCTGGGAGTCAGAGGTTGCAGTGAGCTGAGATTGTGCAACTGTACTGTAGCCTGGTGACAGAGCAAGACTCCGTCTCAAAAAAAAAAAAAAGGAAAATAGTTGACATAATCCAGACAAGTCAGTAATTTCATTACATGTGCATGGTCTAAACATTCCAATTAAAAGAGATTATCAGGTTCTATGACAATTCAAGATCGCATTATATGCTGTCTACAGGAAACATACTTTAGCTTTAAAGCACAAATAAGTTGAAAAGGAGAGATGTACCAGGCAAGCTATATTCATGAGAGAACTAGAATGTGAGGTGAAATAGAGTTTAAGACAAGATACATTACTAGACACCAGGAGCAAAATTTCATAATGTTAAATGGATTAATACATTAGCAATACATAGCAATCTTTTGTTGCATAATTAATAGCAGAGCTTAAAAATATATGAAGTAAAAATGGACAGATTGAAAGGATTAGTAGTTCAACAGTTAGAGCTTGTGATTTCAAAAGTCTTTCAATAATAGAAACACTCAAGTGAAAGTTAGTAAAGGTAGAGCTTGAAAAGTCTTACCAACCACTTTGATCTGATACATAATACTTTTTTCAAGATTTTATGGGTCATTCTGCAGGATAGGGCATATAATCTAGGACCATAACACAAGTCTAAATAAAGTTAAAAGAATGAAATCATTTGAAGTTTGTCCACTGACTATAATGGAATTAAGTTATAAATCAGTATCAGAAAGAAATATGAGAATTTAGATAACAAATTTATAAGTGAACGATAGACCAAGGAAGACTTCACAAGAGAAATTAGAAAAGATTTTGAACTCAGTGAAAGCGAACACCCATAAAAATTTATGGGATACAACTAAAGCAGTACTTACAGGGAAATTTAGATCGTATTTTTGAGAAAAGAATGATCTTGATTCAGTCACCTTGAGTTTTCATCTTAAGAATGGAAAGAACAGAGTATACTCAAAAGCAAGCAGAAGGAAGGTTCAGCAGGACATCAGTGAAATTAAAACCCACAAAAGTAATAGAGAAACATCAATGAAAAAAAAGTTGGTTCTTTCAAAAGGTTAACAAAAGTTGATGAACTTTGAGTTAGAGTAACCATAAAAAAAGAAAGATTATACATTTCCAAAATCAGGCGTAAAAGAGGGGACATTACCATTGTAATGAAATTTAAAATTTAAAAAGGATTTTTTTATTTTTTGAGACAAAGTTTTGCTCTTGTCACCCAGGTTAGAGTGCAATGACATGATCTTGGCTCACTGCCAATTCTGCCTCCCAGTTGAATCCCAACTCAAGCGATTCTCCTGCCTCAGCCTCCCAAGTACCTGACATTACAGGTGCACACCACCATGCCTAGCTAATTTTTTTTTCTTGCATTTTAGGTTTTGTGGTACATGTGAAGAACATGCAAGATTGTTGCATAGTTACACACATGGCAGTGTGATTTGCTGCCTTCCTCCCCATCACCTATATCTGGCATTTCTCCCCATGCTGTCTCTCCCCAACTCCCCACCCCTCACTGTCCCTCCCCTATTTTCCCCCAACAACCCCCAGTGTGTGATGCTCCCCTCCCTGTGTCCATGTGTTCTCATTCTTCATCACCCACCTATGAATGAGAACATGTGTTTGATTTTCTGTTCTCGTGTCAGTTTGCTGCGAATGATGGTTTCCAGGTTCATCCATGTCCCTGCAAAGGACACGAACTCATCATTTCTTATGGCTGCATAGTATTCCATGGTGTATATGTGCCACATTTTCCCTGTCCAGTCTATCATCGATGGGCATTTGGGTTGGTTCCAGGTCTTTGCTATTGTAAACAGTGCTGCAGTGAACATTCATGTGCATGTGTCCTTTAGTAGAACAATTTATAATCCTTTGGATATATACCTAGTAATGGGACTGCTGGGTCAAATGGAATTTCTGTTTCTAGGTCCTCGAGAAATCGTCATACTGTCTTCCACAATGATTGAACTAGTTTACACTCCCACCAATAGTGTAAAAGTTTTCCTATTTCTCCACATCCTCTCCAGCATCTGTTGTCTCCTGATTTTTTAATGATTGCCATTCTAACCGGTGTGAGATGGTATCTCAACGTAGTATTGATTTGCATTTCTCTAATGACCAGTGATGATGAGCATTTTTTCATATGTTTGTTGGCCTCATGTATGTCTTCTTTTGTAAAGTGTCTGTTCATATCATTTGCCCACTTTTGAATGGTCTTGTTTGATTTTTTCTTGTAAATCTGTTTTAGTTCTTTGTAGATTCTGGATATTAGCCCTTTGTCAGATGGGTAGACTTCAAAAATTTTTTCCCATTCTGTTGGTTGTCGATTCACTCTAATGGCTGTTTCTTTTGCTGTGCAGAAGCTGTGGAGTTTGATTAGGTCCTGTTTGTCTGTTTTGGCTTTTGTTGCCAATGCTTTTGGTGTTTTGGTCATGAAGTCCTTCCCTACACCTATGTCCAGAATGGTTTTGCCTAGGTTTTCTTCTAGGGTTTTTATGGTGTTAGGTCTTATGTTTAAGTCTTTAATGCATCTGGAGTTAATTTTAGTGTAAGGTGTCAGGAAGGGGTCCAGTTTCTGTTTTCTGCACATGGCTAGCCAGTTTTCCCAACACCATTTATTAAACAGGGACTCCTTTCCCCATTGCTTGTTTTTGTCAGGTTTGTCAAAGATCAGATGATTGTAGATGTGTGGTGTTGCCTCCGAGGCCTCTGTTCTGTTCCATTGGTCTATATCTCTGTTTTGGTACCATTACCACGCTGTTTTGATTACTGTAGCCTTGTAATATAGTTTGAAGTGTGGTAATGTGATGCCTCCCGCTTTGTTCTTTTTGCTTAGAATTGACTTGGCTATGCGGGCTCTCTTTTGGTTCCATATGAAGTTTCAGGTTGTTTTTTCCAGTTCTGTGAAGAAGGTTATTGGTAGCTTGATGAGGATAGCTTGAATCTGTAAATTACTTTGGGCAGTTTGGCCATTTTCATGATATTGATTCTTTCTAATCATGCACATGGAATGTTTCTCCATCTGTGTCCCCTCTTATTTCGTTGAGCAGTGGTTTGTAGTTCTCCTTGAAGAGGTCCTTTACATTCCTTGTTAGTTGTATTCCTAGGTATTTTATTCTCTTTGTAGCAATTGTGAATGGCAGTTCCTTCTTGATTTGGCTCTAAGTCTGTTATTGGTGTATAGGAATGCTTGTGATTTTTGCACATTGATTTTGTATCCTGAGACTTTGCCGAAGTTGCTTATCAGTTTCAGGAGATTTTGGGCTGAGACGATGGGGTCCTGTAAATATACAATCACGTCGTCTGCAAAGAGAGACACTTTGACTTCCTCCTTTCCTATTTGAATACGCTTTTTTTTCTTTTTCTTGCCTGATGATTGCTCTGGCCTGAACTTCCAATACTGTATTGAATAGGAGTGGTGAGAGAGGGCATCTGGCACTTTGAAGTGCCAGATTTCAAAGGGAATGCTTCTAGTTTTTGCCCATTCAGTATGATATTGGCTGTTGGTTCATCATAAATAGCTTTGATTATTTTAAGATATGTTCCATCAATACGTAGTTTATTGAGGGTTTTTAGCATAAAGGGCTGTTGAGTTTTGTCAAAGGCCTTCTCTGCATCAGTTGAGATAATCATGTGTTTTTTGTCTTTGTTTCTGTTTATATGGTGAATTACGTTTATAGACTTGCGTATGTTGAACCAGCCTTGCATCCCCGGGATGAAGCCTAGTTGATCATGGTGGATAAGCTTTTTGATGTGCTGTTGTAATCAGTTTGCCAGTATTCTATTGAAGATTTTTGCATCTATGTTCATCATGGATATTGGCCTGAAGTTTTATTTTCTTGCTGAGTCTCTGCCGGATTTAGGTTATCAGGATGATGTTGGTCTCATAAAATGATTTGGGAAGGATTCCTTCTTTTTGGATTGTTTGGAATTGTTTCAGAAGGAATGGTACCAGCTCCTCTTTGTATGCCTGGTAGAATTCGGCTGTGAACCCATCTGGACCTGGGCTTTTTTTGGGTGGTAGGCTTTTAATTGCTGCCTCAGCCCTTGTTATTGGTCTGTTCAGGGTTTTGACTTCTTCCTGGTTTAGGCTTGGGAGGTTGCAAGTGTCCACGAATTTATCCATTTTTTCCAGGTTTACTAGTTTATGTGCATAGAGTTGTTTCTAATAATCTCTGATGGTAGTTTGTATTTCTGTGGAATCTGTGGTGATATCCCCTTTATCGTTTTTTATTGCATCTATTTGCTTATTCTCTCTTTTCTTTTTTATTAATCTGGCTAGTAGTCTATTTTGTTGATCTTCTCGAAAAACCAGCTCCTGGATTTATTGATTTTTTTGAAGGATTTTTTGTGTCTCTTATCTTCTTCAGTTCTGCTCTGATCTTAGTTATTTCTTGTTTTCTGCTAGGTTTTGAGTTTTTTTGATCTTGTTCCTCTAACAATTTTGATGATAGGGTATCAATTTTACATCTTTCCTTTCTTCTCATGTGGGCATTTATTGCTATATATTTTCCTCTAGACACTGCTTTAAACATGTCTCAGAGATTCTGGTCTGTTGTGTCTTCGTTCTCATTGATTTTGAAGAACATCTTTATTTCTGCCTTCATTTCATCGTTTATCCAGTCAACATTCAAGAGCCAGTTGTTCAGTTTCCATGAAGCTATGCGGTTCTGAGTTAGTTTCTGAATTCTGAGTTCTAACTTGATTGCACTGTGGTCTGAGAGACTGTTTGTTATGATTTCCGTTCTTTTGCATTTGCCGAGGAGTGATTTACTTCCAATTATGTGGTCAATTCTAGAGTAGGTATGATGTGGTGCTCAGAAGAATGTATATTCTGTGGATTTCGGGTGGAGAGTTCTGTAAATGTCTATTAGGTTTGCTTGGTCCAGGTCTGAATTCAAGTCCTGGATATTCTTGTTAATTTTCTGTCTTGTTGATCTGTCTAATATTGACAATGGGGTGTTAAAGTCTCCCACTATTACTGTGTGGGAGTCTAAGTCGCTTTGTAAGTCATTAAGAACTTGCTTTATGTATCTGGGTGCTCCTGTATTGGCTGTGTGTATATTTAGGATCATTAGCTCTTCTTGTTGCATTGATCCTTTTACGATTATGTAATGTCCTTGTCTCTTTTGATCTTTGTTGGTTTGAAGTCTATTTTATCAGAGACGAGAATTGCAACTGCTGCTTTTTTTTTGCTCTCCATTTACTTGGTAAATCTTCCTCCATCCCTTTATTTTGAGCCTATGTGTATCCTTGCATGTGAAATGGGTTTCCTGGATACAGTATACTGATGGGTTTTGGCTTTTTATCCAATTTGCCAGTCTGTGTCTTTTGATTGGGGCGTTTAGCCCATTTACATTTAGGGTTAATATTGCTATGTGTGAATTTGAGCCTGCCATTTTGATGCTAGCTGGCTGTTTTGCCCATTAGTTGAGGCAGTTTCTTCATTGTGTTGATGCTCTTTACCATTTGGTATGTTTTTGGAGTTGCTGAAACTGGTTGTTTCTTTCTATGTTTAGTGCCTCTTTCAGGAGCTCTTGTAAAGCAGGCCTGGTGGCGATGAAATCTCTTAATACTTGCTTGTTTGGGAAGAATTTTATTTTTCCTCCACTTATGAAGCTTAGTTTGGCTGGATATGAAATTCTGGGTTGAAAGTTCTTTTCTTTAAGGATGTTGAATGTTGGACCCCACTCTCTTCTGGCTTGTAGGGTTTCTGCTGAGAGATGTGCTGTGAGTCTGATGAGCTTCCCTTTGTGGGTCACCTGACCTTTCTCTCTGGCTGCCCTTAGTATTTTCTCCTTGATTTCAACCCTGGTGAATCTGACAATTATGTGCCTTGGGGTTGCTCTTCTTGAGGAATATCTCTGTGGTGTTCTCTGTATTTCCTGGACTTGAATATTGGCCTGCCTTCTTAAGTTGGGGAAGTTTTCCTGGATAATATCCTGAAGAGTATTTTCCAGCTTGGATTCATCCACTCCGTGACATTCAGGTACACCTATCAAACGTAGATTAGGTCTTTTCACAGAGTCCCATATTTCTTGAAGATTTTGGTCATTCCTTGTTACCCCTTTTTCTCTAATCTTGCCTTCTCATTTTATTTCATTGAGTTGATCTTTGACCTCTAATATCTTTTCTTCTGCTTGGTCAGTTTGGCTTTTGAAACTCATGCATGCTTCGCGAAGTTCTCGTGTTGTGTTTTTCATCTCCATCACTTCACTTATATTCCTCTCTAAGTTGTTTATTCTCGTTAGCATTACGTCAAATCTTTTTTCGAGGTTCTTAGTTTCTTTGCATTGGGTTAGAACATGTTCTTTTAGCTCAGAGAAGTTTTTTATTACCCAACCTCTGAGGCCTGATTCTGTCAATTCTTTGCACTCATTCTCCATCCAGCCTTGTTCCCTTGCTGCTGTGGAGTTGTGATCACTTGTAGGAGGAGAAGCATTCTGGTTTCGAGTGTGTTCATCCTTTTTGCGTTGGTTTCTTCCCATCTTTGTGTATTTATCCACCTGTCGTCTTTGTAGTGTTGACTTTCAGATTGGGTCTCTGAGTGGACAACCAGTTTGTTGATGATAGTTATTTCTTTCTGTTTCTTTGTTTTCCTTCTAACATTCAAGTCCCTATACTGTAGGACTGCTGAGGTCCACTCCAGGCCCTGCTTGCCTGGGGATCACCTGCAGCTGCTGCAGAACAGTAAGGGTTGCTGCCAGTTTCTTCTTCTGGTATCTTTGCCCCAGAAGGACACCCGCCAGATTCAGTCTGAGCCCTCCTTTATGAGGTGACTCTTTGGATATATGGGGGTCAGGGAGCTGCTAGAGGAGACGGTCTGTCCATTATAGGAACTCACGTGCTGTGCTGTGAGCTCCATTGTTCATTCAGAGCTGCTGAGCAGGTACGATTAAGTCTGCTGCAGCAAAACTCATAAACCCTCTTTTTTTTTTCCAGGTGCTCTGTTGCAGGGATTCAGGGCTTTTTCTATGAGTTGTCCTGCTGCCTTTTTTCAGGGCTGCCCTGCCCTGCCCTGCCAGGAGGCAGCCTAGTCACTGTCTGCCTACAGAGGCTTTGCTGAGCAGCTGTGGGCTCCACCCAGCTGCCGTGTGAACTTCCCTGCAGTCCTGTTTATATGGATATAGTTAGAACTGCCTTGGCCATGACGGCCCACCTCTATAATGGCAGACTCTCTCTGTAATGGCAGGCTGCCTCGGCAATGGCAGGCTGCCTCAGCAATGGCGGACTACCTCCATAGTGGTGGACTGCCTCGGTAATGGCAGACGCCCCTTCCCCACAGAGCTGGACCGTCCCAGCTTCCTCTGTGCTTGCTGTGAAATTCTCAATCCAGAGCGTTTCATATTGCTGTTTTTTTGTGGGGGTGGGACCAGCTGAGCCTGATCACCTGGCTCCCTGCGTCAGAGTGAACAGTTGACTGTCTCCCAGGTGTTCCAGTCTCCTGTGGAAAAGGCGCCAGGATCTGTGCGATTTCCCTTGTGGCAACCCACTGCACCTGCGCCGGCTGAAACAGCGGTGCTGAGATTCATGTTGCATTTTTGCCCAGGACTCTCCTGGCCTGATTCCCTGTTTCAATCCCTTTTTCTGTCAGTTGAATGGGTGACTCTGTCTTCCCGTAGCTCCAATTGCCAGCTAAAACGGTGCCCGCGGAGTACTGCCACCCTGGGGTGTTGGCCAAGACAGCCGCGCAGGCCGTAACAGCTGTGCTGGGGCGCCTGCCAAAACAGCCACGCAGGCTGAAACAGCCGCACTGGGGCGCTAGCCGAAACAGCCGTGCAGGCTGAAACAGCCGCACTGGCGACCCATGGGCTTCTCTGCCTGGGAATCTTCTGGTCTGTGGGCAATAAAAATCCATCTGGAAATGCGGTGTCCACTCACCCTCCGCGCTTTCTCTGGGAGCTGCAATCCTGAGCTGCTCCTAATCGGCCATCTTGGATCCGTTCCCAATTTTTGTATTTTTAGTATAGATTTGTGGTTTCACCATGTTGGCCATGCTGGTCTTCAACTCCTGACATCAGGTGATGCACCTGCCTCAGCCTCCCAAAGTGCTGGGATTATAAGCATGAGCCACCACACTTGGCACTGAAAGGAATTTTGTGAACAACTTCATATCAATAAATTGGGCAAGTCTTGCAAAGAGATACATTACAAAAAAAAAAAAAGGCTCAAAAAGAAATAGAAACTTGTGAGTGCAAAAAGAAATCTAGGCCCAGATAACTTTACTGCTGAATGTTTTCAAACATAAGAAGCATTATTACATATATTCCAAAAGAGTTTTTATAGAGTAAGGGTAGAGAAAATGCTTTCAGCTCATTTCTATGTGTCCAGTATTACTGATACCAATACTAGGCAAAGATCTCAAAAGAAAGTTCCAGATTGTTGTTCCTCATGAATATACATGCAGAAATTGTTAACGAAATAACAGGAAACACAATCCTGATATATATTTATAACGTATTTTATATCATGACCAAGTTGGGATTATCCCAGGAATGGAAGATTGGTTTGGCATTTGTAAGTCAATTAATCCAGTATACTGTCTTAATAAAATAATAGGTAAAAACCACATGAATCTTTCAATAAATATAGGAAAAAAAACGCATCTGAGAAAAATCTAAAACTCATTTAGAATAAAGTATTTGAACAAACTAGACATACAAAAGGGAACTTTCTGATATAGGACATGTACAAAAATTTTATTATTACTGTATTTTAGTTTTAATTTTTAAATTTATATTTCTGATTTTTTTTTTTTTTTTTTTTCCTGTTTTGAGACAGTCTCATTCTATCACCCAGGCTGGAGTGCAGTGGCATGCTCATGAATCAATGCAGCCTGGACCTCCCATGCACGTGATCCTCCTGCCTCAGTCTCCTGAGTAACTAGGACTACAGGGGTATACCATCACACCTGTCTAACTTTTGTATTTTTTTTTAGAAACGAGGTTTTGCCATGTTGGCCAGGCTGGTCTCAAACTCCCTGAGCTCAAGCTTCTGCCATCCTATGCCTCCCAAAGTGCTGGGATTACAGGTGTGAACCACTATGCCTGGCTCTCATCCACTTGTAATTAATTTTTTTTTTTTTTTTTTTTTTTTTTTTTT
>PVKP010035335.1:0-23412 GCA_004027715.1 Plecturocebus donacophilus | reverse complement strand
GTGTCAGTTTGCTGAGAATGATGGTTTCCAGGTTCATCCATGTCCCTACAAAGGACACAAACTCATCGTTTTTGATGGCTGCATAATATTCCATGGTGTATATGTGCCACATTTTCCCTGTCCAGTCTATCATTGATGGGCATTTGGGTTGGTTCCAGGTCTTTGCTATTGTAAACTGTGCTGCAATGAACATTCGTGATCATTTTCTAGTTCTTAACTGGAAATCTAGTTAAGAACTAGATTTCCAGTTAAGAGCATCAGTAATGGAATGGGATAGTCTATTCCAAATAAAGACTCTATAGACTAGAACTCATAAACTGATGATCCACAAACTATATTCAGCCCACAGATATGATTAAATTGTTCATTCTCATGGCAATGAAAAAGATACTTGCCAATATATACACTTTAAGAGATTTTTGCATAAAAGTCTGATTTCCAACTTCCTATATATATTTTAAAAATTAGAGCATCAGGCAATACATGCAATACTTCATGCCCCCAATCAGCTTAAGCTGAATAGCCACTTTCCCATTTAAAGGAGACATAGTCTTTCTAGTTGACCTACTTTACTTCATCCATGTTACTTCGTGGCCCTGGCTTTGAATTTGCTATGAGGTCCATTATCTAAGAAGCCAAACAAGAAATTGAGAATTATTCTTTTAAATGTGTCTAGCTTGAAAGTGACTTAGGTTTATGCCTTATTTTTATTAACTTCTGCACAAAGAATGACCATAAGGAGCATTTTCATACATGGAAAAGGAAAGTTGTATGTGCAGTGGAGAATTTTACACTTCTTACCTGAACAAATCAGGCATACAAAGAAAATCCTGAAATGATGATATAAAAGTAAGATTCGAGATTGGAATTACTCAGGGGTAATTGCCTTAGTTTTCCACCTCACTGTTTCCCCTTTGCTTTCCTTACATAGGCATTATCTTCAGAATGTTCTTGTCAAAGGCCATAGTCATAATTCCCCGGCCTCTTTTTTTTTTTTTTTTTTTTAACTCATTTGTACTCTTGGTAGCAATTGTTGGAGCCCTGCAGGGGAATAATTGTGGGGGAATTAACCTCTGACATTTTTCTAAAAATAGCCCTAATAAATCCAATCATAGGTAATTTACCTGTCCATGTTCCTCTGGAGGTAACCAGCATGGAGAAAAGACTTGGCAGGCTGGCATTCCTTCGGCAATTATCTGTGATCTGAGTTCCTGGTGCCTGTGCATTTTCTCGGATTAGAAATACAGAGTACAAATTGCCCTCGCTTCTCTGCCCTTACGACCTTGTTTTCTCAGCACCCTTCTCCCGGGGTTGAAATAAGCCATGCTCTTCCAAAAGGATGTGTTGAGCTCACAAGAAAAGGAGGGGCACGGGTCAAGCTGGAGCACTCATCAGTTCCTTCCTTGAATTAGCGACTGGAAGAGTTTTCCCAATGATCTCTTTGTGCTCGATTCCTCCATTTTCCGTGTCTGAGCTCCAAGTATCCTAACCTCGCTTCATCACAGCCCTCAGCCCTGATTTGAATAGCCACAACTGAAACCTGTGTGGGGAAGATTCTTGGCATGGCGTAAGGGCCATGGGTACACAAAGTGTTTGTGGTTAGTAGAAGTTATCAAAGAAAATCGCCGTTTCCTTCAGCCATCATGAAGTTAATTTTCTCTTACTTAAAACAAAAGGGTCTAAATTTGCTTTTCCCTTTTATTCTCTCCAGATGTTCCAGGAGACCACAGTGCAGTGTGGGCATCTAGGAAATTTACTTCCCAAGTGCCACTTCTGGTGGCATTTAAAACCTAGAACATAACATCCTTGTAAATTCCACTGCAGAGACAAAGCCCTAAGCCTTTAAATGCACAGAAAAGTATGTCTATTATCTATCCTTTCAAAGTAAGTGTGCAGTTACTTAAATTGCCTTTGTCTTCTTCTTTGCAGCTGACATTATCTCTACGGTAGAATTCAACCACACGGGAGAATTACTAGCGACAGGGGACAAGGGGGGTCGGGTTGTAATATTTCAACGAGAGCAGGAGGTAAGTGGTGGTGAATGCAAAATGCCCATTTCTTCTCTTTTTAAAGGAGGCCTCCTAATGTTCCTTAATCCTTATGTATTGCCCTTACCCCTGCTACTTCACTTGAAAACTAAAAACTGCCAAAAAATCATTAACATAAACATTCAGACTCATAAAAGCCACCTTAAAGAGAGCCTTTTCTGGACGTGGCCTTATCTTTCTAAGCCTGGATGTTACCCCTTCAAAACAACTTCACTTCTCACGTGGGTGCTTTTTGAGTATAACGCCTCCCTTTTCAGTGAGATTTGTCATAGAGCCATTGAAATTCAGTCTCCCTTCATTGCAGCTCCTGCCAGAATACGTAGGAGGAAAAAAACATAGTTTATTTCCCAACAGACGTGAAGAGGACAACTTGGGTCAGGAGAGAAGAAAATGATAGCTCGCCTTACCAAAGGGAGTAAAAGGCCACAAACTGGCATTTGAGTAAAGCATATGATACACATCACTGTGTCACTATAGGTGACACAAAGGGCCCTGGAGCTGAGTGCTACATAGAGGATCATTTCTGAGCAAGAGTTCTAACTTCCAGTGACTCTCATAAGCCCATTTCTTCCTGAGACATGAGTTCCACTAGGAATTGTTTCTCTTTTTCATATAAATTGAGTTTTTTGGTGTCTGCTTCTGTTTGACAGCATGGAATCATGGCCCAATTTCATTTCCTTGGCCTCCCCTGGCATGGTCTTGGAGCTTCCAGCAGGCCAGTCTGTGTTCTAGTAACTCCCCCATCTGCCACTGCCTGCCTCTGCGATTCACCGGGCACTCGGGAAGCATGAGGGAGGCCCAGTGTGAGAGAAAGGTTTCACAGGAGACTTCCCTAGCAATTTAAAGCCTGCTTTGTGCCTCAAAGCCATTTGCGTTACACCTCCCCTCAAAAAAGGAAAGCCTCATTTAGAAGTGATATATTTGGTAATTGCACATTATTTGCAATTAATTTCTATAAGGACATCGTAATCCCTCGGGGTTCTGTATAAATTCAAGTGTTCAGCATTAAATCAGGCATCCAGCCTATTCCATTGGCCCTGGAAACACGAAAATGTGGTTGGCAAGTAGAAACTAATAGCTCTTCGTGACCTGGAAATTTTCCTGCTTTTCCGGAGCTGCCTAGTGCTAATTGGTCTGGCACATACTACACACACTTGACAGTCTGATTTGGATGGTAGCAAATCAACATTCATAAATTTATTGTTAAGGTGGACTGGCTCTCTCTGCAAATAAGCAGGATAGTACCAAGTATGTCAGGATTTAAAGTCTTTTGAACACTGATTTTCAAACCTCCTTTTCCAGCTTTTCCTTAAAAAAAAAAAAAAAAACCAATTAGGTTCGCAGTGATGATAAAGAGGAACCAGAGGAGCTATTTAGCATAAATTACCCAAGGCAGCATGTTGCCAGTAATATTCTGCCCTACATTTTCCGTTAGCTATTTATAGGTTTCACCTATTTTAATTTAGTGATATATTTGGGAAGCCTGATTCACTTGTAGAATGATGGGGGACACATTTTCTAAAGCAGGGTAGTTTTGTTCAATAAAAAATAAATATCAATGAGGATAAAGAATCTGCAGTTAACACTTGTTAAGCTTGTGGCCAGTCTTGGGATTAAAATGAGCACTAAATCTGAGAAACAAACCCATGTGACATCATCTAGGGCAGACCTGCTGTTGACTTCGGTGGGTGAACTCCAGGAGTGAATTCTCAGGAGGCACACACCCAGAGAGTCCGCACAAATACATTTCACACCCAGGGTTCAGCACTATCATCAGTTCGTAAGCCGAGATTTGGGTTTGGATGTTTTATATCCACCTAGGAATATACATTTGAAAATTAAGCCTTTTATTAAGAGTCAGGCTTTTATAACAAATATTTAGTAAGACTCAGATTTGAATTTTTGAACACTTTTTCAAAGCCTGCATCTTGAAGCTCTTGGTAATAAGGACCTAAAATACCTGAAATAAAACGTCCCTTTTCGCTTTCCTCCTCTTCTCCTTCTTTCTTTCATATCCTGTGTTTTCTCCTCTCTCCCTTTCTTTTTTTTCCCTTCCCCTTTCTGCAGACCCTTGCCCGTGTGTTTAATTTTCTCATCATGTATGTAGTCCCTGCTGTTTTCCCGTTGTATAATCAGTGCTAGAGGAAAGCTGAGGGGTAAAGTCTCATCATTCCTTAATGATGCAGGTAGCATCCCTGAGCTCCTGTCTCCTTTGTCACTCATGCTGGAAAAAAAAAAGGAGCAGGGGCATATCTGATGCCCAAATCAGCTCCTTATGAGCTGTGAGACCTTGGGGAAGTCATTTAATACCTGAGGTCTTTTGTCTATTTCCTTGCCCCACCTACTTTAGAGATTTCAGGAGAATCAGGTGAGATCTTAAAATGCCAGTGAAAGTCACAGATGCTACAACTTTGAACTCTCTGTAAGGGGTCAGTATAAATATTTATGAATGCCACTGTGGGATGGCTCACTCCAAATGGTGACTGCAGCATCTGTTAGGATGCAAAAGAAAATATTAGAAATTCTATTTATATTGATTTTAAAATTTTGTTCTATTTTAATATATTTCTATGTATATATTACATATACTATATGATAGTACAGAAGTCTTGTGTATAATTTTATATGTGTATACATATTATATATATTTTATACGTATATATATTATATATGTGTATATATTATATATGTGTATATATTATATATGTGTGTATATATTTTATATATAAATGTGTATATATATTTTGTGTGTGTGTGTGTGTGTGTGTATTTCAGAGGTGCCAGTGGCTATCATGGCCCTGCCCTCATCCCACCCCTAATGACTAGGCTGGAAAAAAAGGGAGTTGGTGAGTTTTGCAGTTGGCCAATGTGATTTAATCTTTTGTGTATTTTTTTCCTTTCCTACAGAGTAAAAATCAGATTCATCGTAGGGGTGAATACAATGTTTACAGCACATTCCAGAGCCATGAACCCGAGTTCGATTACCTGAAGAGTTTAGAAATCGAAGAAAAAATCAATAAAATAAGATGGCTCCCCCAGCAGAATGCAGCTTACTTTCTTCTGTCTACTAATGGTAGGTGGAAGTGACTTTTCCTCTTTGGTATTTTCAGAGATGAAGTCAGCCAAACTATATATTTCAATCTCTCTTAGCCTCAATTTTCCTTTGAGCCATGCAGGTTGCTGAAAAACTTAGAAATAACATTTGCAAGATGTTTAGCAGAGTGCCTGGCATACACAGATTAGGCCCTCACTGAATAGTAACTATTGTTTTTTAAAATATCAAATTTATGACCCAATTATGTGAGGCCCATTATCTGCAGTTTTCAACTATTGCAGATTATTTGCAGGTGTTTTAGGAATGCGACTTCCTGTCTTAAGATTCACTGAATGTTATTCTGGGAATACATTTCAGGATACTCAACATGCTGTCTCTCTGAGGTTGGCATATTGAATAGAAGTTATTAATCCCTAAATATATTTTAGAGTCTGTAAAGCAGATGGCTGTGTGTCTCTCTGACAAAAATTAAGTTGTAAGATAGGAGCACAAGTCAAGAAGAGATAGGAACTTTATCGAAAAACTGATCAAGAAAGGGTTTTCTTCCCTATCTCCCTCCGTACTTACACCCTTTGTTGGATAAGAAGGAGTTGACATAAATAGGTCAGAGAGAGAAAATGTTGGATATTGAATAGAGAGGCAAATTACATAATCACTGGGTAAGTCTTTCTACATGGGAATTACCTAACCTCCAGGTTTTTAAATCCTTGCTAAAAGAAGCCATCTAAGCTCAAAACAACTTGGCATTAAGTCATATGTTAAAGGGTGCTAACTGAATAGCATAACAATTAAGAGGATTCATATTTAAAAATTAAACACCCTCTCCCAAGAAAACGAGTTGGAGAATGATTCATTTTATCTCATATGTGAGTCTATGAGGAATATGCATTTTAATTTAAATTGAGAAGAAAGAAGCAAGGTATTTAAAAAGAAAGAAAAATGTTCATATTTCAAGTGAAAAAATGCAATGTAAATAATGTGATCAAACATACATGAATATTTTTAAAGACTGGAAGGAAATACACCATAAGGTTCATCATGATTAATTTTTGTACAGTATGGGTAACTTGTAAATTTGTTCCTTTTATCATTATAATTTGTAAAGTTTTTACAAAGAGTCTTATATTAATCTTATGGAAAAAAAGGGGAAGTTATTTAATGCAATTAAACCCCAAATCTCTCAAATATAAAGCCATCGTAGACGTCTAAAAAATGACAATTCGGAAGCAGCTGGTTTAGGGTTAGCCAAGCATACCTCATGACCAGATCTCTCCTCGTCTGTTTTTCCAGACTCCAAGTAGTTTGATTCTTTCTCAGAACTATATTTATTGTTCTGTTTACATTTTACAATCTAGATTTCTTGGAAGCCAAACCACATACATTTGTTTCAATTTCTTCTCTTTTAATTTTGCTATTTAAGTTTCACTAACGGGCTTTGCAGCTTCAACACTACTCAGAATAAAAGAGACTTCTGATAATTTTGACTTAATTACTTCAGGCAGAGGAAACATGTCTAATTGTCTTCTATAGCTAACTAACCTTATATTATGAAATTTAGGCTATTGATTATTGCAGTGAAACTCAAGGACTTACTAACTACTTTGTTGGGGAGATGGGAAAGAAATCAGTGAAATGCAATGAATATTAATTATATAGCATAATATTCTGTTAATTGAGTTTTTAAATAGTTTTTTGATTAACAAAGATATTATCTTCCCATTTGGGATACTATTTCATATGCCAACAGCATCTCAAAATGATTCTTCTAAGAAAAATTCCCATGTTCTTATGTAATTTTCTTTTTTATACTAATATTGAGGTTGAGAATACCCCTTAGGCCAAATAGGTTAACATGCAAAAATTAATGGAAGACAATTGGAATTACTGTACAAAGGATAAAATGAAGATAGATGATAAGATTGTGTTTAAAAGCTGCCACAAGTGATAATAAACTACTCAGAGAACCAGCGAGAAGAAAGAAAAAGTCATTACTCATATTAACAGCCACATGTTCCTTAGACTCTTTTATTCACAAAGCTTCAAGACACTGAGTCAAGAAAAATAGTGTGATAATAAAGTCAAGAATGACTCCAGGCGACCCAATCATGGGGAATTTGATTGAATTCACCATCAGTTATCTTTAAGAAAATACACTGCTTATCTTATTATAGTTGGGAACAGTTTTTACTTTCTGCTAGAATATATTTTCAACCTTACAATTTTAACAAAAAATAAAACCAACATTCTATTGTGAATCTAGACACTCAAATTATTTACCACATGAAAACGCATTGTTTTACCTCATTTTCTACTTCTACTTTAATATCTACAATGAGAAGGGGAGGTATACTGAATTTGTTTCTCTCTATGAAATTAGTACTCGTTCATTGTAAAAAAATAAAAAATACAGAAAAACAAATACAATAAAAGTGTTCCCATCCAGGGAGAACCACTGTTAATGTTTTTTAAAGAAAAAAGCAAAAAGGCATGAATAAATCTGTTTGTTTCTTAACAGAAATAGAATATATTCTGCAAAGTCTTTTGTAACCAGATTTTTATTAACATAACATTTAATAATATGAATATCTTCCCAATTGCTGAATATTCTAAAATACCATAATAACCACATAGTATTCCTTGTATGATTCTTCTGTATTTTACTAGTAAGGCTCCTACTATTAGTCCTTTAGCTGTTAACAAATTCTCACTATTATAAATCACATATACTATAATGTTATAGTATACATAATATATTCTATCCCTATAAATATATTTGCAGGGATAGATGTTGGTATAAATAAATATGACTAGGCAAATGCATACTATAAACTAAGCATGCCATATTATGCTTACTAAAAACAATTATATAATTGTATACATAAATATAAAAAGAATCACAGAATTTTATAATAGTTATCTCTATCTAGTGGAATTAAAGGAGGTTTTTTTTAACCTTTATGATTATTTTAATAACCATTCCATTTGCCACTTGTATAATAAAAAGGAAATAAAATGAGAAAATATAAAATCTATATATGCAATATTATAGATTTGTATTCTCCCCCAAAAGTCCATAGAGAAAGTACTATAAGGATTTATGCAAAATATTGATGATGATCATCCCTGACTAGAGAGGTTGTAGGTGATTTTTATTCTTTATGTTATACCCATGATTTCTCTGTTTCTCTGTATAGCAATTTATCATTTGTGATAAGAAAAATATACAATGTTAACTTTGCAAATGGGATAGGATACATTCCAAATCCAAGCAACAAAAAAATATTTGGTATTAAAATTTACTGACTCTTGGGATGCTCTAAGCCACAGCTGATGAAGAGCTAATCATGCGACTGTATAAATATGGCCCATGTTCATTTTCTCACCCTAAAAAGCAGTTCAGTATGTAGCAGGATCTCCTTTTGCTCCAGCACAAGCCAGGGTGATTGCACAATTCAGAGCACACAAATCATACACTTAGCAGCCTTGCCAGTGTGTCAGACATGAGCAGCCCAAGGGAAGCCCAGATACGAGAAAACAGGGCACTTATTTGCTGCTGAAAGCCCACTTCACAATGTGGTACATTAAGACCTCTAAGAATAAGGCATTTGTTTCTGGCAGCTTGAAGGCAAATGGAACTGTGATCCACATATCCTGCTTTGAAGATCTGTCCCCTTAAAGGCATGAGAATTGAGAAGTGATGGCAAAAAGTCAGGTGAGGAGAAGTGGAGGATTGAAGCATGGGGCAAAAGAGGAAGGAAATCCCAGAGGGATGGCTTTTCTCCCCTGGCAGTGTTTACAGAGAAGAAATAGTATGTGCCGACATCATCAAGGGATGAAGCTAAAGCTGCCAGAGCAACATGTTATTATGGCAGAATAGTTGCCCAATTTGCTAATTCTGATAAAAGCTGTCATTTGTGGACCATTATTAGAAGCCCTAACACTGTGTTAAACACTCTACATGCTGTGATTTATTTAATCCTCATAACAGCCCCATGAGAAAGACACTATTTCCCCAGTTTACAAATAAAGAAACTGAGGCACAAAGAAACCGTCTTTCTTTGTAAGAATGAACTATGTAGGATTTACTCATACTAAAAAAATTATTTTTTGCTTATCTGAAGTTCAAACTTAACTGGGTGTTCTGCACTTTTTTCTTGCTAAATCTGACAGTCCTATTTGTTGCTTAAGAAATACTAGCTATGGTCAGGTGTGATGGCTCATGCCTGTAATCTCAGCACTTTGGGAGGCAAAGGCAGGCAGATTGCTTAAGACTGGGTGTTCAAGACCACCCTGGGCAACATGACAAAACCTCATCTCTATTAAAAAAAAAAAAATCACTGGGTGTGGTGGTGTGTGCCTGTGGTCCTGGCTACTGTGGAGGCCAAGATGAAAGAATCACCTGAGCCCAGGAAGTTGAGGCTGCAGTGAGCCATGGCCATGCCCACTGTACTGTACTCTAACCTGGGTGACAGAGTGAGACCCTATCTCAGAAGAAAAAGGGAGAAGAAGAGAGAGAGGAAGAGAAGGAAGAAGGGAATGAAGGAAGAAAGGAAAGAAGGAAGGAAAAAAGGGAGGGAAGGATAGATGGATGAATGAACGGACAGACTAGTTATGTACCTACTGTGTGGGAATCCCTGTCTTTGGCCATGTGGCTGGTGTCAGAGTGGTGATTAGGCCCAAGGTTGTCTGATTCCAAAGCCTAGCTTGTGCAGGGTAGAGGAAGATACAAAGAAAGCAACCAAGTTTCTGCCTTCCAAAAGATATGTTAAAATAAATAATAAAAAAATGTACATTGGATCTGATAAGGAAAGCCCACCAAGGCACGTGGCTAGTAGACATGATTTGTTTGGCCTAAACATGTTTCTTTAAAAAATGGAATTAAAAGCCTGCATGCAGGGCAGGCCATTCCAGCTTCACAGACCCTTTAGCCCTTTTGACTCATTTCTTTGGCCTGCATGACCCCTGTAGAGATGGGAGTGCTCATGGGAATTCTGTGGGGATGAGGGTTCTCTGTTTCAATGCTATGGAGAATGGTTGGTGTCATCAAGTCATATAAAGTGCTGGGGCAGTACAAAGGTGAGAAAGATAGTTTGCAGCTGAAGACTCCATAGAGGCAGCAAAAGGAAAGGAGCATTTTGATGTATCTCCTTACCATTTTATTTCCCTAAATATTGCTAGAAATATGCACTGTGTAAGTAGATGAGGTTTGTTCATTTGCCTTACTAATGTTTATTGAGCAGCTACTATGTGCCAGGCACTGTTTTGGGTGCTGGTGGTACAGTGATACACAGAGTCTCTACCATCAACAATGTTATCCTCTAGTGAGAGAGACAGATAGTTAGTTGATAAATAATCAACCAATTGTCAGGTAGTAAAAAGTATTATGAAGAAAAATAAAGCAGGAGAGAGGAGATAGAGAATGGTTCTGAAGACAGCATTTTTAGGTAGGTTTTACATAAGCCTCTCTAAGGTTGGGATGCAAACAGCAAGAGCACAATGAAGGAGCAAATTACACAAAAAAAAGGGTAAAGGGCTTTCCTGGCAGAAGACATAGCAAGTGCAAAGGCCCCGAGGCCGGAGAGAGCTTAATGTGTACCAGGAGCAGCAGGGAAGCCATGTGGCAGAACCACAGTGAGTGAGCAGGGAGAAGGTGCACAGGGAGATCAGAAAGGTGGAGAAGGTAGAGAGGGCCAGTCATCAAGGGCCTTTTAGGACATGGTAAGGACAGTGTGTCAGTGAGGTGGGATGCTAAAATAGAGATAATAGCTAAATAGATAATTAATAGCTAAATAATTAATAGCTAAATAGATAAATAATACCTCCAGAGTTATGACTATTAAACCAATTTTTCATGTAAAATGCTTAGTTACATTGTAAGCTCTGTGTATGTTGCTTCTCTTCTTATTCAATGTTCTATAAATGCTTTTATCGAATGAGCTAAATTAAGGTATAAGCTGTAGATTTAAGAGCCCATTGTTGGGGAACACATTTGTCTCAGTATGTTTTTGTTTTGAAATATTTTGTTTTGTTTTGAAATGTTCAATAAATGCTTTTATTGAATGAGCTAAATTAATCTATAAGCTATAGATTTAAGAGCCCATTGTCAGGGAAAACCATTTGTCCCAGTATAATGTATGTTTTTGTTTTGAAATATGAGCTCTGCCTTCAAATGACATGGGAGTTATGCACGGCAACCCTTTAGGTGAACCAGCTTCTGTAGCAATTCTCTCCGTCCTTACCTCTTCCTCTCCCAACTGCCCCCAGGAAAACTCCCTTATAAGCTTGCTTTTCACTGTAATCCTGACTTCATCTGGTTGCCCACTACAGATAAAACTGTGAAGCTGTGGAAAGTCAGCGAGCGTGATAAGAGGCCAGAAGGCTACAATCTGAAAGATGAGGAGGGCCGGCTCCGGGATCCTGCCACCATCACAACCCTGCGGGTGAGTGCACGTGGCTGCCCTGGCCACCACGATTAGGGGCAGGTCTCTTAAGGCTGGCCACATGCTGGTTGTTACTGTGGACTGCAACTGTAATGGACCAGTGAGGGAACATAGGCAGAGACTCAGCCTACCCCAGTCTCTCTCTGGTGGCAGATGGAGGAGCAGGAAAGGTGCCAAGCCCTCTAATGACTACAAATCCACGCTTTTCCATTTGTCCCAGAAGACTTGCCCACATGGCCACTGCCAGACGTTACTATAATCTTAGCCTCTGTTGCGCGCGTTATCTAAAATGTCTTGAGCACCTTCTGTACTCAAGGTACAGAGATGAGAACCCAGATGGCAAGTTGCAGTCTTGTGATTCAGAACACAAACTTAATCATCTGACAGACCTGGCTTCAAATGCTACCACTTACCCAAATTTTCCAGTAGTCACTTAACCTTTTTGAGCTTTCAACATGCAAGTTATTTTTAGTTTCTCCATCTGCAAAACAGCGAACACAGTACCTACTGCTCATGGACTTAGGAGGAAGAAATGCAAGACGATAGAAACCCCTTCCTCTATGAATGGTCCTCAATATATGGTCTCTACTCTTAGTCTGACTAGCTCCTTGCCACTCTTCAGAAACACATAGTCTGATAAAGAAGGACGATTTGTAAGACTAATATGCAAATGATTATGGCATTAAATATAGTAAGAGAAATGCACTGAGAGAGTGTTGGAGAATTGCAGTTTGATTAAAGGAGGAAGAAATTACCTGTGGTTGTTGGAGACCAGAAAAGTTCTCATAGGGAACTGGCATTAAAAACGGATTTCTCAAAGTGAACTTTCAAGGGAAGGATCTATAGACGTCAGGTAAAGTGGTTTAGGACTGGATGATGAGTTTAGTTTTGAACATGTCCAGTGTGAGCAGTAAAGCAGGCTCATGTTGGGATAGCCTTAGCCTCAAGGAACTTGTAAAACTGTGTAAAATACGTGATTTCAGACACCAGCAGCTCTACCTACTAAATACCAAAAAGTAAGAGGGAGACAGTGAAGTAACCATGAGGAAAAGAGATTCTTGCCCTATGCTTGAAAGCTGAAATGGGTTAGTCATTGTGTGTTTGATTAGCTCACTTATTTGTTCAATAATTCATTTATGGATACACCTGCTTATTCAGCAGTTGCTTTTTGAATATAGACTCTTTGATGACCACCGTGCTAGAGTATTAGGTATTTACCCTGTACTAACGGGCACATGGTCTTCAGCTGAGCTGCTTCTGAGCCAACAAGCATTGGTGATGCTGTTTCCCTCATCAGCCTATGCCTTCAACTCTGGAGAACCTCCATGCAAGTCCACCTTATCAGACTGGCTGGAAGTGGCAACAGCCTTGACGCTCTGAATGGGCAGGGGTTTTGGAGGCTGGAAAATAGAGTAGTGAAGAGTAGTAACGTTGAGTTAGTCTAGCCTGGATTAGAATTCTGGCTCCGTTACTTTCCACTGGTGACCTTGGACATATCACAGTCATGTATCACTTAATGACAGGAATATATTCTGAGAAATGCATCGTTGGGTGACTTCGTTGTGAAAATGCCATAGAGAATATTTATGCAAACCTAGATGGTGTAGCCTACTACACACCCAGACTACATGGCATAGCCTGTTGCTCCTAGGCTATGAAATTGTAGGGCCTGTTCCTGTATTGAATAATATAGGCAATTATAACACAATGGTATTTGTGTATATAAACATATCTAAACATAGAAAAGGGACAGTACAAATACAGTATTATAATCTTATGGAACCAATGTTATTGACTAAAACATCATGTGGCATACAGCTATATTTGAACACCTTGTGCCTCCAATGTCTCATCTGTATAAAGGGGAGGATGACAGTCACTGCTTCCTGGAATTATTGTGAGGATTCAATATGATATTTTGTGTAAGAAAGAGCTCAGCTTGTGTAGTGGTGGCTCACAGAAAGCACTCAATAATGTTAGTTCCCTGATATTGTTTTAGTATTAATATCATCATCATAGCTATTATTACTCCCTACTGATAGTAGGCCTATATATGAGGCAATTCATGTTACTTTTCTTTTTTGTACTTTTCATATTGTTGCATTTATTCTACAAACTATTCACTGATATTTACTAAGTGGCAAACACTGTCCTGGCAATATAACAGGAATAAGACAGTCTTTTGCCCCTCGAGACATGCCAATCTTGTGGGGAAAACAACTGGATTAAGTGCCACTTAGAGTTTATACCATGAACTTCTGCCCAGACTTTACCTTCCCCTTGTTTGATATGTGGATGGAATTTCTCAAATGCCATCTCTAGAACCCACTGTGGAATCCTAGTGTCTATGGCATCCTGTGGGATTTCAGATATCTGTGCTTAATCCCTGGGAAAATTCCATCCCTATGATAAGGAGGAGAGAAGGCCTATTTCAGTTTCCACGAGAGCAGAGATCCTCCTCATGCCAAGCCAGTGATGCCAATAAAGTGGACTTCAGATGAAACAGAGAAGGAAGCCCTGCGGTGTGGCTGGGAGTTGGAAAATTCCAATTCTGGTTCTCGCTTTCTTACTAACTAGCTGTGTGACCTGGCTGATGAATCCCATTTCTTCCCTCCAAACTTGGTTTCTATGCTGCCAAGCAGAGGACTGGGAAATGCAGATTCCCGAGACCCAGCCCCAGAGAGGAGACCCAGAGGAATCTGCATTTTCAGCACTTGCCCCTGGTGGCTGAGACAAGGGGTTCTGCGGTCACTGGACTCTGTCATCCCTAAGGTCCACTGGAGCTATCACTTTTATGAACGTCTGTTATTTTTCCATTATTTGAAAATTTTCAATTCTCAAATAATTTGGAGAGACGTGTTATATTTGTTATATAATTATAAATACTTGTATCTATATTTACCTCCTCTTCTTTCCTAGGCTTTCAAATATCCTGCATTTCAGTGTAAACATCCACACCACAGCACTCTTTAAATGTAAACACTGAAAAGTCCAGCTTTCTTTTTTTTTTTGATTCCAGTGGTAGAAGAAAAAAAAAGCAAGCAACCCCGAAGACTAGATTCAGAACAATGACTCCAAACAGAGAATGAGCTGATGTGATATTAATCAGATTATAATTTACTAACATGTTCTGCTCTTGAAATATGCATTGCCAGCAACTGTGTCTTTTTTTTTCTTTCCCTATACTACGATTACCTCTTGCTCACTTTTAGTTTCTCGTTCTTTGTGGGTATTGAGAGTGAGAACATTTAATAATACTCTACAGCTAATTAATCCTCACTGTGTAATGAACCTGTTCTGTGTCTGAGAGGCTCAGCTTTTCAAAGCAAGAATGTGACTTTATCTTTCATAGAAGATAGGCTTTCAAAATCAGTCTTGTTACCAAAGGAGCCTATGAGAAGCATGTCTATGAAAACTATATCCCCTGCTCAAAATCATAATATAATGCAATAATCTTGGTGATAATTTAATAATAACACCTTACAGTTGTAAAGCACCATTTGTATTACAAAGCGTTTTCTTACCTAGTCCCTTGATTCTTCTTCAGAATAGCCAATAAGGAGGGCAGGATAGGTATTTAGCAGGTGAAAATGCTGGTATCTAGCATTCATTGATCATTTGCCATATCCCATGCACCATGCTGCACTCTCTATCTGTATTAGCTACCTCAAAAGGTGTAGTTCACTGGTAAAATGCCCATTTAGCAGATGAGGCTCCAAGCAGTTAAGTAACATACCCAAGATCATGCGGGGCTAAGCTTTGATCTACTTTGCTCTGGGGCCTGAGCCCTTTAACCTGATGCAGACTCAGAGAGGGGAAATGACTTACCCGGTGTCCTTCAATTGGTTATTCCAGCACTGGGACTAAAAATCAAGAGTTAGGGCTCTTAAACTTAGACACATACATTTGGACATTTGAGATGATTGTCTTAATAATTAGTGCCATTATTATTCCAGGTCAGGGGATCTCTCTTTCTCTCCTTCTACTCTCCCTCTCCCTCTCTTCACCCCTCCCTCTCCCTGTCCCTTCATCCCCCCCACTCCCTCCTACCACTGCCCCCCACCCCCTCCACACACACTTACACATTGAGTTTCCAGATCTCTGACCTCAGCAATGGAGAAACGAAGACCTTGAGGTCTCTATGCAGTTCTACTTCACATGACCCTCCACACCCTTCTTTCCCAACCTCCCACTGCCCGGGAGTAACAAGCCCTCGGAGCCCTTTTTAAGTAATGGGAACTCACCATTAAAGTGACTTAATCAGCCGGAAATGGAAGCTGGTTGGTGAGAAACCACACTTAGCATACTTCTTCCTGCAGGATGAGCCTGGAGGTATTATTTTCCTCATTATTATTAGCTGCCAGTGCCCTGGAAACCTAGGTTTGGTTGAAATCGGCATTTTTATCTGTTATAAATATAGAATCTAGAAGGTATGAACTCCCAAGCTGTGACTTGTCATAACCTGACCAAAATGAAGGTAGTGTGATGAATTCCATTTTTCTAATGGATTTTATTCAAACATGCCTTACAACAAATAAAAACAATTATAGCCACCATCTATTGAGTGCTTACTATGTGCCAGGTGCTAGATTTTATATCCTTAATATTACACAGTCCTCATAATAACTCTCTCTGGTATGTTCTGTTATTCTCTCCAGATCATCTGAAGCTGTAGCCTCCCCTTGGTTTCAGTCTCTGCTCAAGTGCTACCTATCCGAAAGGCCCTCCTATGGAAAAGAGCACACCCACATTTTCCATTCATTCTCTCTGCCCTTTTTTGCTTAGCTCTTGTCATTGCCTAGAGTTGTCTCTGCTGTCTGCCTCCTCTCCACCCCCAGTAAAATGTGAGCTCCACGAAAGCAGGGACTCTGTTTTGTGCTCTCCTGCAGCTCCAGCGCCTGGACCAATGCTCAGCACATGGTAGGCACTCAGTAAATAGCTGTCAAGTGAACGGATTACACAGAAATGGAAACCGAGTTTTAGAGTGGCCAAGACGTTTGCCCAAAATCTCATGGCTGGAAAATGGAAGAGCTTGAATTCAAACCTAGTCTACATGACTCCAGATCTGATGTTTTTCATTCTTATTCTCTACAGCTCCTGCTTTTTAAGAAAATATTAATTCCTGACCATGGGACAGGAATGTTTTATTATTGATTGAGTTCCCTTAGAACTTTTTATTAAAGCTCTCTTAACACACAAGCTTGGTTTTGATGGGGTGGAAGGCTGGGAGTGAGGGCTGCAGATGCTCTTCTGCCACAGGGTGAGTACACAAGGGATGCACTGATTTTTAGAGGAAAGGTCAAATGACGTCATGTTTTACACAACGACTGCTTCTGACCTCCTCTCAGTGCAGGACACATAGTCTCGTGAATCTCCAGAACTAGACTTTTTCCATTAATAATGACCCTGATGTTAGCAAATCCCATTGGTGGCAATTTGGACACAGCCGTAGGCACCATCTAAGACACTGGCCAACAGGCATTTGCTTTTACCAGCCCTGACTCCTTAATGGGGACTTCTTGAGGACCATTGCTAAAAGGTCATGAGATTAGGCAGGTTGACTGAAAAGACTAGCTAGTTTTCCCAATAGAGAGATCTCCTGAGTGAAACAGTTTAACTATTTGATTTGTTTCCTAGAGAATGCATTAAACAGACTATTGGTTTAAGTTTACTAATAATAGCAACTATGCATATTCAGCCTTTCTTAGTAACAGGCTTGGGTCTCAGCTGTTTGATGTACATCCTTTATCATAATTCTGTGACTTAGGCATCCTGCCCATTTTATATAAACAGAGGCCCAGCGAGGTAAGCACTGGCTTAAGGCCTTGCAAATAGTCAACAGCAAAGCTAAGAATAGAATCCACATCTGTCTGATCCCAGAGCTCTGTTCCTCACTATTATGTAGGACTATTTATGGCATGTCCATTGATTTAGACAACAGTAGGATGACAACATCTAGTGTGCAGGACTTTTCCATGTATTTTGTATCTCAGTCAGTGTCTACTACGCTATACACGGTACCAAGCATGTACTGCAAAGTGTGGCTCTTACAAAGGTGAATGAGACACACACTCTGTCCTTAAGGGGCATGGAGGAGACAAGTTGCAAGTGGCTGAAAGATGAAAGGAATTTAATCAGTGGTTCTTAAATGACTGTGTGCCTCATGGTCACTGGGGACCCTGCTTAGAACATAATTGCTGGCCTTGTCACTAGGGATGCTGGTTTAGAAGGTTTGAGTTGGACTCCAAAAAATGGCATCTTTGACAAGACCCCTCCCCAAAAATGCCCAAGTGATTCTGGTGCGGGTGGTCCCCGGACCACACTTTCAGAAATAATGGAGAAGGATAAGTGTCCTGAGAAAAGCACAGAAGATAACCATGGCAAATCAGAAGAAGCACAAAGGAAAGAAACAGAGGATCAGGAAGAGGTTCCCATGATACATCTGGAGGGTAGATGGGCTGTCATGCTGGACATCTTATTTGATGCTCCCAAGGATCCTTTGAGGCACGCAGGATGTGCATTGCCATTTCTTTCTTTCTAGTGGTGTGGATGTGATTATCCCATTTATAAAAAAGGGTAACTGACTCTGAGAGTCCAGGTGTCTCATCAGGGTCACACAGCTAGAACGAGGCAGAACTGGGAATGAAGCACGTTCTGTCTGTCCACATCCTTTAGGCTTTCCTGCTGCCTCCGAGGTACCCATGTTGTGATACTCATTCTGGGAGGATGGGGAACCCCAGGCCAGATCTAGTGCAAATTATTAGTTGAGTCAGGATCAGCCTTTACTGCCCCAGGTTTTAATTTTTGGTATATGCTTTGATAACTAAGGCCTCTTAGGACACAGATATAGCCTTCCTCTACCGTTTTTAATTTTTTTAGACTTCCTTTTGTGATTTATTGTGATTTATTGCGGGCTTCATATCCAATTCTTTTGTGGTTTCATCTTTCCTTTCCTTACATTTGTTGCAAATAACAATGGTGTATTTAGCTACTGCAGTGAAAAATCAATCAAGCCTATTCCATATTCACAGACTTGCAATGGCACCAACGGCTCCTAGATTAGATTAACTTTGTGAATGTGTCATTCTAGTGTGGATAATTTCTCAACCTTCGCTCCATCCTTTCCCAGCTCCCCCACCTCTGTGGGTGGATATTGAGGTCTCTCGTTGATTGACTGCCCTGAAAGTGAATGCTGGCATGTGATGTGTGTAACTCAGTGGGACGCACATACTCTGTGTTTATGAAAATAAATAATAATTTCTGTTATCATTATTGATTGCCATCATTATCTGATTGTATCTGTCTTTGTCATGGAGTTTCAGTTATGGGATCAGAAAGCACTCCACAAGAATTCAGCTACTACCCCCACTGACAAGCCTTTGTGTTTTGACATGTTTTGCCTTTGGGGGATGAGGATCGGGAATGTTTCTGTTCTGCTCGTTGGCTAATATTTTTGGCTAATGTTCAGAGACATGATGATAGTTGAGTTCCATGTTAGCCAAAGGAACTACTTCAGTTGGAATTAAAAGAGCAGCTAACATTTATGTTAATGTTCCAGGAGCACTTTGCATACATTGGCTAATTTACTCTTCAAGACAAACCTGTAACATAGGCACTGCTATTATGCTTATTATAGAGATGTGATAGCTGAAGCCAGAGAAGTTAAGGAACTTGCCTTAGATTAGACAGCTAGTAAGTGGTAGTTCTTGGATTTGAGTGCATATCTTTATGACTCCAAAACCCATGCTGCTGTCCTGCCTCGTGTGAAAATAAAATGCCTAGTATATGCATCTGAATATTCAGTGTAAGCCAAAACACATATGAGTAATCAGGGGCTAGAAAACAACTTGTCACGGAGATTGTAAAAGTTACTGGTGCCTTGGGCATAGGTGGGCTTTCTGTTTTATTTTGGGAGGTGGGGCAGGAAGGGTACATGAAACTAGGTCATGGCTCACTAAAGCTGGATGATCATAAGACTCTGGGAACACCTAAGCCACCCCCAACCAACTGACTCAGAATCTCCAGGAGTAGGGCCAAGGCACCCAGCCATATTTCTCAGCCACATTCCTGGCCATTCTGAAGATCAGCAGGGTTTGAGACCCTTCAGCATAATGGTCTCTACTCAAAAGTAGAGATTCTCAGATTTGATCTTTAAAATTCCTTCCTTTTTCCTCTTGTCTCCCCCTATCTCAAGGTTCTATATAGATTAGTCTGAGGACAACATTGTTATCAAAAAGTGGTTGCCTTTACAATAAGCAAGTGATTTGATTTAGAATAAGCATCCATGATGACTGATTGATTGTGAACTGTTAGTGCCTTTTATAATTCAACTTCTTTCTCCGTCTTACTCCTGGTCAAGTCATGAGGATGGCCCACTTAGTTGCCAGTGTGCTATAAGAGTAACACTATTGCCAGCATTTGTTAAATATGTATTATGTGCCAGGCCTTCTGCTAGGCAGGTACCATATCACTGTACCCAGACAGCAGCCTGTGGAGTGGGTACTATTGTTATTCCCATTTTGCAGATGAGGACATTTGATTCAGAGAGCTATAGCGACCTGCTCACGTCTATAGCTACTAAGTGGCACAGCCATATTTTTAAACCAGTTCAATCTGACTCCAGAGTAATAACTATACTTCTTGCAGAGGTTGGGCTCATAGAGTAACTTGTTGAAGTGTCTAGCATAATACCTTTTCATCAATAGATGCTTAGTATATGTGAATCACTTTCTCCTCTTCCTTCTCATCTTGTCTTTTACCTAGAGACTAGGAGTTTCAGGAAAGCATGATGAATATATTGAAAAGTTCAAAGTAGTATTACATCTAGGGACAAGCAATTCATTATGCTTTGAATCTGCATTTGTACTGACTCTCCTAAGCTGCCTTGAGTTCAGAGCGTATTCACTGACAATAATATATTTTCTCTCATCCCAAAGGTACCTTTGTTATGCTGCATTTACCATGTGCTAATTAGATCCAACATAGATGTAAATATAAGCAGAACCCTATACCTGGCTTAGGATCGAGTTCTCTTTGTCTTTTGCTCCCAAACCCTTTGGAAGGCATCCATGGCTTCTTGAATGTGATAGGAACTAATAAAGGACACCTCCCATATGTACATTAAATGGCAGTGGCAAGCTGAGAAATCCAAACAGAATCACATTACAGAAGAAAATCTGGACGTTTCCATGACCTCTGCTGCCATTTATCTTGAGATTCCCTGGCCATAAAGCCCGATAGGGTTTCAGACTCTGACATGTTGTCTTTCCCTACCCTTGGTTGTTAAATGGTCTGAATTTCAGAGATGTGGGAAGGTTGACAGGGCAGGGTTCTGGCCTTTTTCAGGCTTTGTAAGCAAGGATCTTGTCCCTGTTTCAAACCTGATTCACACTGACCCAGATAGGTTTTTCTCAAATGAGAAGTTATTAGAGTGACTCTCCCATTTTTTCATTTAAAGGACTCTCTGTATACTTTTTAACAGAAGTGAAAAATCTTCTATTTAAAGGATAATTGGATGATTGAAGGGAGGAATACTTTTACTTTCTGAATTTTTCAGATGAAATTATCTGAATTTTGAGCATAACAGGAAAGACACTAATCCCACACTAGGTCCCATTTCTGAAGTGTGAGCTCACTGTTGCTGGAGCAAGGGGTGTGTCTCCAGTCCCCAAAACTACACTCGCGTGGGCCTGTGCAGGCAGGTCCGTGGCACACAGCACCCAAGCAGGGCATTGCTAAAGAAACCTAAAAATGTTAACAAAGTAAAGAGCTGACTTTTAGTTCTTTTTCAACTAGACTTTACTAATAGGAGATCAAAAATACATACCTAGATCCCTTTTTGCTACTAGGTTTTGCAAAGAACTAATTTGAAATCAGTAGAGGACTTCTAGGGCCTCTGCTCGTTATGCATTAGGATTTTTGTAGAAAATAATTAGTGCAAATGGATTTGGAATCAAGCTCAATAGAGGACATGATCACTTTGATCCTAGTACGTTGCAAGCTAGGCTTTGACTAATGCATTGATGTAAGCATTTTAAATACCAGTCCTTACCATAGAAAAATATTTTAAATATTTCCCTAAGGGGAATGGTGTATAGCAAGATACTACTGTCTTGTCTTTGATGCATAAAAACAAGATCTTGGTTGGAGAAAACTACTTACAAGGTGGTTTTATGTTAAAGGAGACTATTCAACGGGAAAAAATGTTTTATTCTCTGGTTTCCTTAAAATGGTTTAGCAAAAAGGAAAGGAATTTTCTACATGAAAGGTGTTAGGTTTGTGTTTGTTTGGGTAGAGGAAGGTGAGTCATGCTCTTGTGATTTGTTGCTGTGTTCAGATGAGTGTGCTTTCTTTACCAGAAAAACATTAAAAGCAGTGGTACACACACACACATACACACACTCTCTCTCACAAATGTCTCTGACTCCAGTATATGGGAAACCCTAGCTTAAACACATTTAAGCAAATTCATTTACTCCAAGGTTTCTGGAAATTTTTAATATACTAATATGCAGTATCAAATCCAAGAAACATATATGGCATGCAGTGTTTTCCAACAAACTTATTTGACCAAGAAGAACTCTTATCTCAATTCAGGGGATTACTGTTCTCTAGAACACTCTACTCCAAATGCAGTCATTGACCCATGCCAGTACACAGTGAGCTAAGGGGCTTGCACCAGAATATGAGTCATGAACTATACAAAGCCACTAAGCCACTGTATAGTTCAGCTGGCACTTTGCTTTTTCTCAATGGATGAAGCAATACGCTGATTTTGGCTTGAGCTCCTATAGCTTGTCATGGGCCAGTAATAAACTGTTCATCAGTCTGTTGCTTTGAGTAGCAAGCAGTAGACCTCACTTCGGGAAATGCTGGCTAAAGGAACGGGATAAGTGAACAGGAGTTACCCCAGGCAGGATTTTCATTCTGCCCTTACTGCCTTCCAGTCACAGAATCGCCTGATGGTACAAGATTCTTACAGCACCTCCCTGTTGGCATTCAAGTTCATTAACATCAACTGAAAACATACTAGTGCTTGACATTGTATCAGGAACTTTGCACATTTTCTAGAGTAATTGCTAACCCCATGAGCTATGATCACCGTTTCGCAATGAGGAAACAGCAGCATATGAAGGAGGCGATTTGTGGGTGAATCGTCCATCCACTAGCAAATGGCTGAAGCATAATTCACTGCTGCCTGTCTAACTGCAGATGCCTCACTCTTAACCACCATGTTACCTGGCCTCCCAACAGCAATGGCTTTTAACCATCTGAGCCATGGAGGCTTTATCCTACTTTAGAGACTACTTGAAGCAGAAAAGAACCATTAGCCAATCTAAAACCAGTCACTCTTAACAATGTTTCCTTCTGTCTAATCTAACATTTATCTAATCTACCACTTATTTAAAAAAAAAAAAGATTCCATACATATAGTCATGATGGACATGTGTGGTCTCTGCTCACATGGGGCTTGCAATCCAGTGACTAGGAATCTTTGGTTTGAAAAGAGTCACAATGGGCCAGGAGCAGTGGTGCACACCTATAATCCCAGCACTTTGGGAGGCTGGGGCAGGTGGATCACCTGAGCTCAGGATTTCAAGACTAGCCTGGGAAACATGATGAAACCCTATCTCTACAAAAAATGCAATAATTAGCCAGGCATGGTGGTACACGCCTGTAGTCCCTGTAGTCCCAACTACTTGGGAGGCTTAAGTGGGGGAATTGCTTGAGCCTGGCTCAGTGAGCTGAGATCAGGCCACTGTACTCCAGGCGGAGTGACAGAGTGAGACCCTGTCTCAGAAAGAGGAAGGGTAGGGAGGAAGAGGGGAGGGGAGGAGAGAGGAGGGTAGGGGAGGGGACGGGAGGAGAG
>PVKP010035334.1:0-23451 GCA_004027715.1 Plecturocebus donacophilus | reverse complement strand
TGTGTAATGAAGGATTCATTTTCTTAATGACTATATTTTGTAAGCATCTTATTATTGTCTTTAAAGCAAAATTTAGGAATGCCTTTGTTCTCCAGATATGGGGACATCTAGATACGCCCAAGGCTAGGGCTGTTTAGTAAACAGGATTGATGTTCCCTTAACCGTAAACAGCTAGAGGCGAGGAATGCCTGGCGTTCTGGGGAGGCAGCCCAGCGGGGCCCGGGCCCATCTTCCTAGCCCGCACCCAAACGGAGTCGCTCTGGCTCCAGCGCCTCAGTGACGGTGATCCTGGTAAAATGTGCCCCGTCTGTTGCAGTGAGCCCAGATCGCGCCACCTGGAAAAAAAAAAAAAAAAAAAAAGTTCCTCCGTCTTGTCTCAGAACTCTCCCAAGGCCCCCACCGTGGATCAGGAGCACCGCGGCCGGAGCCCCGCTGGGAGTGCCCGAGGGCGGGCCTCAGCGCCGGGACCGGGGAGCTCCGCGCATCCCAGGGCCGCGGGCAGGGGCCGGCTCTCCCCGACGCCGTTTCCAGTTGGGAGGGACAGGCTGCACCGAGCGCGCCGCCGGATGTCACCTCAGACCTCTGAGGACCTGGCTCGGGTCTCCCGCGCAGGCGCAAACCCGGAGTCCTCAGGAGCGGTTCCGGCGGAAGGGGATGGCGGGCGCCGGGGTCTCCCGCGACGGCGAATTGTCGCGAGGCTTCACTCTGGGCCAGCAGGAAGCCCACGGACCCCGCTTCAAAACTGTATTGTTAAAAGCACTAAAAAATACACAGGATTTCAAGGAAAGCCAATTATACCAAAAAAAAAGTTATCAAAGGATTAGAATAATTTCATGATGTGTGCGTTTCATTAATGCATTAAATACTAAACATCAACACCCGTCTTACGACTGCTGTAGTTTTGGACCGATTGTCTTGGATGTTTGTAACAACTGTACTGTGATACAGAAATACGTCGTTTTTCTTCCTGACAGAGCCATAGGTACCTCTGTCGGCTGTGGCTTGTTACCTACATTCATAAGGGAAGGAAGTGTTGGATTTCAGTTAGAATAGACCAGAATCGGAAATAATCAGAATGCAGTGTGTGTGGGAAGAGTAAGGAATAGCTCTTGCAACTTCTGCTTCTGTTTCATGTGTATGACATATAGGTGTCTCTGTTGCCTGTGTATGACATGTAGGTGTCTCTGTTACCTCTGTATGACATATAGGTGTCTCTGTTACCTGTGTATGACATATAGGTGTCTCTGTTGCCTGCGTATGACATATAGGTGTCTCTGTTACCTGCGTATGACATATAGGTGTCTCTGCTACCTGTGTATGGCATATAGGTGTCTCTGTTACCTGTGTATGACATATAGGTGTCTCTGTTACCTGTGTATGACATATAGGTGTCTCTGCTACCTGTGTATGACATATAGGTGTCTCTGTTACCTCTGTATGACATGTAGGTGTCTATTACCTGTGTATGACATATGGATGACAAACGGTGTCTGTTTACCTGAGCAGCCCCAGAGGCTCAGCAGAGGAGGGGATCACACTGATGGAGAAAAGGCGGAGCCTGTGCGTTTTTGTTGCTTTTCAAGAAAGAGTTGAACCTTTAACAACTTGTAATCATTGTTAATGCAACTTTTACTCTTATTCCAGATGAAATGCTTTGTGCGCTGTGGCTCCCTTTCCAAAAGGCCCAACTATTTTCTAGACAGTTCCTAGGTTATGAGGCCTGTGGTCGGCTCAGGAGTCCTTCATTTGTTGGGTGCTCTCAGCCTGTGACTTGACCTTACCTTCCTGCCTCTAACTGCAGTACGTCTCCCTCCTGGTCTGTAGTTTCGCCTTCCGCCGTCTCAGTTACCCCCTTCAGCCGTGGTCCACTAATATTAAATGAAAATTACAGGAATAAAAAATTCATAAGTTTCATATAACTCCCCTTTGTCAGTAGCGTCATGAAATCTCCCACCTGCCCGAGGATCACCCCTTTGTCCGGAGTACCCACGCGGTATGCTCCCCCCACCCATTAGTCACCTAGTACTCGTCTTGGTCATCAGATCGAAAAAACGCAGTATCCTATGGTGTACTATCCGAGATTTCAGGCATTCGCTGGGTGCCTTGGAACGCATCTCCCACTAATAAGGAAAAAATACTGTAGTTATTGGGTTATAAATGAAGAAATGGAAAGAAAAAAAGAGAAACTCAGCGACACCTGAACAGGGACTTGAAACCCAGGCCCCACAGATTAAAAGTCCAGGGCTATCCTGACTGAGCGACCACGGTTCACACAAAATGTCCAAACTGCGGCAACCCTGGTTCATTAATCTATGTACCTGACCTAGAACGTGATTTTAGAGGATTCAGCTGCGAGCTGGTGATTCAGGAATTCTTGCTAATAACAGCACAGAAACTCAGCCACAACGAGGGTCGGTGGTTGCTGTTTGTTTGCTTTGTTTTCGAGGCTAGAGCGTACTGGCGCGATCTCGGCTCACTGCAATCCCCGCTTCCGGGGTTCAAGCCATTCTCCTGCCTCAGCCTCCCGAGTAGCTGGGACTACAGGCGCCGGCCACTGCGCCCAGCTCAAATTTATATTTTTAATACAAGATAGGTTTCACCATCTTGGCCAGGCTGGACTCGAACTCCTGCCTCGTGATCCACACGCCTCGGCCTTCCAAAGTGCTCAGATTACAGGCGTGAGCCACCTTGCTCGGCCGAGTGTAGCTTTTAAGACCGAGGTCTAACTATATTACAATGAATTCTAACATCCCCAAAATTGTCTGTCTGTCTGTCTATCTATCTATCATCTGTCTATTCTTCTACACGCATATATATGTATACATATCATTCAGTCCAGTCAAGGACTAACAGAATGCTCCAGTTCCTAGGCTTCCCAGATAATTATCTCAAATCCTCTCTCTAAACTTGGGCCCGAACAAAACACTTTCAAAAGTAACCTGATCTGACGCTGGTGCAGGAAAGGGGAGTAATTGAATCACCTTTTCGGCGACATACTTAGGGAAGCTAATGTGAGACGAAGGATAGAGAAAACCGTTTGATTTAGCAGTGCTTGGTTGCACCTGGCTTGGTTTTCAGTGTTTAGTTTCTCTGAAAAAAAGGAAAAAGAAATTAAAGACGTTTGTAAAGAAGCGTGCTCACTCTCCTTTTTCTTGTCAGATTTCCAGGTAGTTATTAATAGTTCTATCCCTGGGTCAGTAGGTTAAGTATTCGACAAGTGTGTCTGATGGCTGGAAGATTTTCCACACTTTGAAAACTGATGGATGCTGGCCCATTTACCATTTCAAGATTTTGTTGGACAAATAAAAGATAATTTAGCTTTAGCAGTCAGCAAACCTTAGAATTTGGGGACAGGGATGGGGACGGGGACAGACAGGGGAGGACACGGCTGGGGTAACAGAAAACTCTTACAAACAACTAGGGAGAGCTACAAAGAGCGCTATTCGGGGTTGGGGATGTAGCTCAGTGGTAGAGCGCATGCTTCGCATGTATGAGGCCCCGGGTTCGATCCCCGGCATCTCCAAGTCGTTTTATCCTGTCTGCCCAATGCAATTAGAAAGAGTATTTAAAAATGTCGAGTAATATTTTGTATTCTCCACTTGATTAAGTCCTTATGGTGTTCTTGTTGCCACTATAAGTAGAATTGCATATGGACCACGGGGAACAAGATTCCTTTGAGATATTTTGAAATATCTATGCGAAACAAATGGAATCAAGACACAGAAGAACATGCCCGATGGAGAGATGACAGAAGAGAAGAAACCTGGAAAGTTGTCCGGAACCCATTAATTTGCTCTATTTGTAGTATGTGGTTGGCCTTTAGCGCAGAAATAATCTTGGCTTGAGAACAGGGAAAGGGGAGGGACGACGGAGTTAGTCCTGTGCGTCATAGGATGATGAAAAAAATAGGACAAATATCGAGAGAAGGATGAAGCTCGGCTCAGCACTGGTGAATTTGGCTACTCTAGTACACCACTTTGCCGTAGGGGAAAAACTAAAACAGACAAAAAAAAAAAAAAAAACAAAAAAAAACCCAGTCCGAAACATAGATGCAATTCTTGATATCGTTTTGAAAACACTCAAAACGTGGGTGGCCGGTTAGCTCAGTTGGTTAGAGCGTGGTGCTAATAACGCCAAGGTCGCGGGTTCGATCCCCGTACGGGCCAGTTTCCCTTCTTTTATGTCGCAACTTAACCATAGAGAAGTTAAGCGCAAATTGTCAGAACTGTCATGACAAGAAACACCGCTAAACTCTATAACTAATACTACCGAAAGTCCAAATCATCCGAGGAAGTCTAGAGGTCCCTTTTGTTAAGTACTAGTGTTCAAAATGTTTGCTCAAGAGAAGCAGAAAAGCAGCATGCCAGGAATTCCATTCCGAGAGAAACATTTTCTTGTTACTTTGATTTCCCAAGAAAGGACGAAGCCCCTTTTCGAAATCTACCTTTTCCACATCAGCGACCCGGTGGTCCAGGTTGGCAACTCCGCTCATTCCGCTTCTTGATGTTAAATATCCCCCCTGTTCCTTGTGCAACTAATGTCCTCTGTTTATTTACGACCTCACAGCTGTATATCCTGTCGAGTAAATTTTCACCGGTTTTACTATTTTCTGTGGAAAATGCTGATCTCAAGCCACGAGCTCCACGTGGGCTTTGTTAGCCCCACGCTACACCTGTGGGTGAGTTTGAAAACTTGTCAGAAACCAAACTTGCTGGGCTCGCCTCCAGAGACTTTGATTCAGATTTGAGAAGGAGTCCAGATTTCTGCATTAAAAAAAAAAACGCCACAGCTCTTTATCTTAGAAAGGATGGGTCAAGAGCCCTTTGAGAATCCAGTCATTAGGATTGGATTGAGGGGAAATTGAGGGCCTCGTTGCCCTGATCATTTTTTAAACTAAACAAAATTAATTAAAGGTATTATCGATTACAATTGCATAGAGCTATGCGTACATTTTTTTAAAAAATTGTGTAAATATTTAATACATCTAAAACAGTATTCTCAAGTGGCTCGTTGGTCTAGGGGTATGATTCTCGCTTAGGGTGCGAGAGGTCCCGGGTTCAAATCCCGGACGAGCCCAGGTTTTCTTCCTCAGTTCTGAATCTGGCTCCATTCACAAAACCTTAGTTTCTAAGTTAAAACTTTCCAGTTACGTGTGCCGTTAGTTGTGGTATCGACATGCATTCGAACCAACAAATGATTTGCGATCTCTAATTAAGGACTTTCTATCTGGCTTCTCTACGGTTTTCCATCCGCTCTACACAGGCTTTTGCAAAGGCAAACTTTTCTGAATCTTTAGAAGTTCCGACTCCACGATTGTGTTCATATATGTTAGAAATAAAATGGCCACGTCTTAATTCACTACCATTTATTGTTAACTCATTACATCAAAGGATGGATTTAAACGGGAAGATCAAGTGCTGAACTGTAGAGTCAGGTGTCAGGAACCTTTCAGTTATTTCGGCTTTCCTCCTTGCTAACAGCGTCGAGTACTACTCCTCTGTCCCGCAGATCAGCGTTCTGTTTTCTTCTGAGAAGGAGCATTTTATCTATCCTCCTGGAGCGTGCCGTTGGTATACTCACTAAGCAGGGTTTTGTTTTGCTTTGTTTTGTTATCTATTGGCTGAATCTACTTTTGCGGTTGGCGGTAAACACAACATATGAAAATCACTGCATCCTATATTGGAGCGGTTGTCAGATACTTTAAAGTATAATTGCAGCACCCCGCTTCTCTATGTGTGCCTTGATAATGGAGAACAACAAATGAGGAAACATCTGGGTCCTGTAAAGGAGGTAGAACACAGCAGACATTTTCTTGAGGGCTATATCCATAAGTAGTGGCAGGAGGGGCGAGAACCGATGGGTTATGAGAACAAGAGAGGAACACCTCACTGGGCCACAGAGAGGGCCCAGGGTAGCGTTTGGGCTCGAGGTCCGGCTCCTTAGGACTATGCTTGGAGCCATTTGGTAACCGGGTCTGGAGTTTTGGGAGTGCCAGTGTAGGAGTCACTCTTGTAAGCATCCAATGGCACTAACTCTTAGGTCCTGGAAACATGATGTTGTCAATCAACACCAATTTGTGACAATGGGCAAAGGAGGACAGATGTAGAGAAAGTGGGTGGAGTGCATGATAATGATTCAGGTATGTTTATCTCCTGCGAGTTTCATTTGATCTCACCTATAAAACCAACATACACATAAAATCCAGAATCCTAAGCATACAAAAGAAATTATGTGTTTTCTTAGTCTATCCAGAAGGGTTGGTAGACTAGTTGCCTGGCTAGCTCAGTCGGTAGAGCATGAGACTCTTAATCTCAGGGTTGTGGGTTTGAGCCCCACGTTGGGCGTCTTGTTTTAGTGTTTTCAATGATCCCATTGCTGTCAGTTTCCTCACTGCTGTCAACAACAACAAAAGGCGTACTTAGAGCTCATGACCCTTGAAGGATGGGATCATATAGTCATTGTGACCAGTTTAAGCTCACTGATTTAACTGACCTATTCCAGCCCTCTCTGAAATTCTAGCTGAACTTAGCGCTCCCTGGTGTGAATACACTACTCTGGCCTAGAGGTTTTGTAAAACCAGAAACACTTACACATAGGTTATGTAGGTTGGTGGTAGGATATGAGCTCTTGTATATTTAAGAAGTTCCTGGACTGATTCTGAAGCACAAATCCGAGGAAAAAAGGTTTAGGAGGCAGGAAGAAGGATCCATGACCATGAGTAAGAAGGCATACCATACACGTCTTTGTTGATTTCAAATGCCCAATTAGCCACTTACCTTCCTCTCACTTCACTAACATAGTTCTCATGTCTTCAGGTCTCTGGCTCAGGCATCCAAGACTGGCTGAACACCTGAATCACTTGAGGTGCTTCTGGAGTTGGAGATTCCTGGGCCCTAACTCAGACCCACAGCATCTGAATCTCCAGTGGTTTAGAAACCATTGCTTTATAAGGTCCTTTTGTATTTTATGATACATCTAGCAAGTTGGCTGATTAATCAGTCTAGGAAATCAATGCCTTATGGAAAGCACCATGTTTCTATAATAGGTGCAAGGCATTAGCTTTTTGGGTTGAGAAACTTGATGTTGTATGTTTTCCTGACATTCTCTCTTCCCAGTTCAGGGAACGTCCAGGATGACCTTCTGATCATAAATGTTTCATGCATAAATGAGACATACTTTTCCATTCACTCATTCCACACATATATTGAAACACTAGGTGTCAGGCATTGCTATAGGTGTTGGAGATCCATCAGTGAACAAAACCAAGATCTCTGACCCTCACACTCCATGAAAGGAGGCAAACAATAGGTAATAAGCATAGAAGTAACAAATAAAACGGTAAGAAGAGGGCGGGCCGCAGTGGCTCGGGCCTGGAATCCCAGCACTTTGGGAGGCCGAGGCGGGCGGATCACCTGAGGTTCAGAGTTCAGGACCAGCCTGATCAATATGGTGAAACCTTGTCTCTCAAAAATAAATAAATAAACATAAAATAAAATGAAAAAGGTAAGAAGGAAAAAAAGTCAGTTCCATAGGATGTTACAATGCAATTGGAGGTGCGAGGAATGCCGCAGTGTGTGGTGCAGTATTGGCCAGGGCAGAGCTGGGCCTCATGGAGGCCACATTTGAGCAAAGACAGTCAAAAAACATTATCAAAAAGTTTCTTCTTTGGCTAGAGTAACGGGAAAAGTAAATTTTTACATAAAATAATAATAATAATAATAAACAAAGAGTTTCTGAGCCGGGTGAGGTGGCTCGGGCCTGGAATCCCAGCACTTTGGGAGGCCGGGGTGGGTGGATCACCTGAGCTCGGGAGGTGGAGACCAGCCTGACCAACATGGAGAAGCCCCATCTCCACTAAAGTACAAAGATGAGCCGGACGCGGTGGCACAGGCTTGTAGTCCCAGCTACTTGGGAGGCTGAGGCAGGAGACTCGCTTGAACCCCGGAGGCGGAGGCCACCGTGAGCTGAGGTCGTGCCGTTGCACTCTGGCCTGGGCAAACAGGGCAAAACTCTGCCTCAGAAAAAAAAAGCTTTTTTTTTAATGTTTCTGGCTGGGCGCGGTGTTTCAGGCGGCTAATCCCAGCAGTTTAGGGGTTTCAGGCAGGCGGAACACTTGAGGTCAGGAGTTCAAGACCAGCCTGGCCAACACGATGAGACCCCGTCTCTACGAAAAATGTGAAAACTGGCTGGACGTGGTGGCTCGTACCTGTAGGCTTAGTTACTCAAATCTTCCTCCTCCTCTTCTCCCCCTTCTCCTCCTCCTCCTCCCTCCGCCTGCTCTTCCTCCTCCTCCCCTCCGTGTTGTAATAAACCTTTCCAGAGAAATGTCACTATTATTGTGGAGGTCGGTACGGAAGGTAATGCAGCTGGGGGGACTGGGATCATCAGAAAGCAGCCCATCTCACTCGGCTTTCTTCCTGCTTACTTATAAACCAGCGTCTCCCTCTGTGGCCCAGGCTGCAGTACAGCGGCATGATCTCAGCTCACTGCAGCCTCGACTTCCCAGTGAGGCCGGAAAACAGGGTCCGGAGGCAGGAAACACAAGGCCGTTCACACTCCAGTGATAACAGGAATGTCCTCTCCACAGGGCACCCACGCTGTAAGTGACTTGGACTCTACTTCAGCCCCTTCATTTACATAGGGCGCTCCAGAAGCAGATGGTCTTTAACCTCCCAGAAACTCTAGCAGGGCCTTTGAGCCCCTGCCCAGGCCCCTCCCGCACTGTGGATGGACTTCCATGTGCAGTGACGCCCTGCTTTCCTTCGTTCCCCTGTGTGTGCGTTTGTCCATTCTTTGTTCAAGACACCAAGCACCTGGACGCCTCCACCATGAACACCAGGCTCGAGCGATCCGCCTCCCATCTCAGCCTCCTGAGTAGCTGGAATTGTAGGCACATGCTACCACGCCCAGCTAATTTTGGCATTTTTGGTAGAGAGGGGGTTTCGACGTATTCCCCAGGCTTAATTTTTTATTTTTTTAATTTGAGATGGAGTCTCACTCTGTCACCCAGGCTGGAGGGCAGTGATGCAATGCAACTTTGCCTCCCGGGTTCAAGCCTCAGCCTCCCGAGCAGCTGGGATTCTGGGCATGCAACACCGTGCCCGGCTAATTTTTGTATTTTTTAGTAGCCACGGGGTTTTAGCGTGTTGGCCAGGCTGGTCTTGAACTCCTGACCTCAGGTGATCCGCCTCCCTCGGCCCCTCAAAGTGCTGGGAACACAGGCGTGAACCACCATGCCAGGCCTCAAATTTCTTTATTAAGCATTAATAATTGTTATCATTTATTAAAAGTCTGCCACAGTCAAGCAGAGCCCTATACTAGATGCTTGTGGGGTAACTGAACCCAAGACACGAAGTCCTGACCTCAGTGAGGGCCACGTAAATGATGGATGCCCAGGTGTATCAGGGCTTTGAAATGTTAGATGTTTTCCTGACAGTTACCTAACGTCTAGCAAAATTGTACGAACTTCACCTTCAGTTGTTCTACTTTCCTAGCTCTTTTGGTTTTTCCTTTTTAAAAATCCTACACTTCTATCGTGGAATACCTTTAATCAAAAGTCATGGGGGAAGGAGAAGTTATGAATCAATTGAAAAAAACTCAAGGGAAAAAAAATTTTACTCTGAGAAACTTCTGGAAATGCTGATGTCTGTTGGTATGGATAAAGCGTATTTTCACCATCTTATGGCATTCTTCATGTTAGATAACTTAGTCAACTGAGGTTGGAGATGAGATAAATACTACATTTAATTTCTCCAGACTGGCCCCACTCAAGTAAATGTTTCATGGACTTGAGGAGATTAATAGCCAAGTTAAATGTACTTTGAATTCTTGTTCAGAAAAGAAGAATATTTGTGTGCCATAAAGGCGTGAAGAGAGAAGTGAACACGGGGTTCAATGGCCTACTCGCACAAGGGGGATCATTTCCCTGTGCGTGGTGTCTCATTAATGACAAGGTAATGATCTTTAATGGAACATGAAGAATGAAACAGATTTCTTTTTTTCTGACAGCCTTGCTCCGTCTACCCAGCCGGAGTTCGAGTTCGGTAGCGCCATCTCGGCTCACCGCAACCTCCCACTCAGGGTTCAAGCGATTCTCCTGCCTCAGCCTCCCAAGTAGCTGACATTACAGGTGCCTACCACCACGCCCAGCTAATTTTGGTAGTTTTAGCAGAGACAGGGGTTTCACCATGTTGGGCAGGCTGGTCTTGAACTCCTGACATCAAGTGCTCTGCCCGTCTCTGCTTCCTAAATGCTGGGATTACAGGGGTGAGTCACTACCTCCTAAAGTGCTGGGATTACAGGGGTGAGTCACTACACCCGGCCAGAATGAAACAGACTTTTGATGCCAGATGCCACCACAAGTCTATTTCTTCATAAACAAAGAGGATAATAGCTATTCTGAGCTTTAGAGTCATAGAAAACTAGACAAGAATCTTACACTTGGCAAAACTAACATTTGAAATGACTTTACCTGGTGTTAAAGTTGATCATTTAAAAATGTATCATTTTAGCTCTTCCATGGATAGGTTTTTACTGAGATAAGAATTAATGTGATGGCCAGGCGTTGTTGGCTCACGCCTGTGATCTTAGGACTTTGGGAGGCCAAGGCGGGAGGATCACTTGAGGTCAAGAGTTCGAGACCAGCCTAGTCAACATGACTAAATCACATCTCTACTGAAAAATTAGCCAGGCGCCGTGGCTTGCACTTGTAATCCCAGCTCCTCGGAGGCTGAGGCGGGAGAATCACTTGAACCTGGGACGTGGAGGTTGCAGTGAGTGGATACCGAGCCACTGCATTCCATGCGCTCCAGGCTGGGCGGCGGTGCGAGACTGTCAAAAAAAAAAAAAAAAATTAGTATGCTTTTGAAGTTTCATTATTTAACCTGCTGTTCCTTCTCCTCCTCCTGTCAATTATCTCAATAAAATCTCTTTAAAATTACGGTGGTAAAGTGTGCTTCACATTCTAATTTTAGGTGGAAGTTAAAATTGGTTACATAATTCATTCATTACAATAAAAAATGGTCATTGCTAAATTCTTACCAGTTCCTTATGCCTCCTTAACATTTTATGTTTCTTTTTGTAAACTAGTGAGGGAGGTGCTCTCATTTTCTCCCTGGTTCAGAGAAAAGGGCCTCTGAATGTCGGTTCCGAAGGGGTACTGGATGCCAAAAGAATATGAACGCAGGTGAACAGGGCGGCAAACATCCAGGATTGCCCAACCTCGCGCAGAGATGGCTTCCCCAGCAGAGACTGCAAACCGTGTGAATCCTTCGATAGCTCAGTTGGTAGAGCGGAGGACTGTAGTGGAACTTGCTTCGGGCATCCTTAGGTCGCTGGTTCGAATCCGGCTCGAAGGAGTTCACGGTGTTTTTTTCTCCTGCATCAATTTTAAAATTCACTCTCAGAAAGGCATATTCCACTTAAACTTTTCCTCGATGAGAATCTATTTAAAACTAGTCTGGATATGCAGTGAATCTCTTTAAGTTTTTAGTATTCTCCGTAACAATTTTTAACGCATGATCAAGACTGCATCCCTATAATTCACATAATCCAACCCTCTTAGAAGCCCTGGCCACTGATGAAGGGAATCCGACACCGGTCCGCTGGGCTAGGGATCCAGAGAGGCGTCTCCACCCGCTCAGGCCTGGATCCGCAGCCGCGGTGAAACGGGGGGCTGGTGGGAATTAGGCGGAGCGGCCGGAACCGGTGGGGCTCGCGCGTCCCCTGGTGTCCAGAGTTCTGAATCGCCGAGACTCAGTTACACGTTAAACCAGCAGTAGCTCCCTACAGCGTCTGAAGCCGGGGTGAAACTCAGGGGGTCTATTCGCCATTGTCCTTTTAATTGTCACGGGGGTGACTTTCTACCCTAACTGAAAATATGTGCTTGATGTCAGACTCACATGAAGAGACTTTACAAAGCATCTCTGTTTGGAAGTAAGACTCAGGTATGGCAGTTGACAAAGTTCACCAGGTGATTTTCACGTACTACAAGTTTTGAAAAACGGGTAGAAAAGAATCATTTTAGGAGAAATAATATGTAAGGGAAAAAATGGACAGAATTTCCTACTTACGTAGGGAATTAGCTCACAAAGCAGAAATCTGGCATAACAGTGGTACATATTGCTAATTTGGTGTCAATCTCATTAAAATATATTAATCCTATGGTACCCTTTTGTGTCTCAAAAATGTGATCCCAGATACCTATGAAAGAAAATGATTCTCAAACTTGGATATGTATCAGAATCACCTGGAAAACTAAATTAAAACAAACAACAACAACAAAAAAAACCACAGAAGCCCAGGCTTATTTAATTAGGGCAGTGGTTCAAGAGCCGTGCCCAAAACGCACTGGAAGCCACTTGTTTAAGGGCTGGAGACGGAATCTAAACCGGTAGCTCCCCATGAACTTGCTCTTTGAAAGCTAGTTGAGGGCAAAAACGTGTGTGTGTGTGTGTGTGTGTGTGTGTGTGTGTGTGAGACGAAGTCTCCCTCTGTCGCCAGGCTGGAGTGCAGTGGGACGATCTCTGCTCACTGCGGCCTTCGCCTCCCGGGTTCAAGCGATTCTCCTGCCTCAGCCTCCCGAGTAGCTGGGATGAACAGGCGTCCGCCACCGCCCTTGGCTAATTTTTGTATTTTTATTAGAGACGAGCTTTTACCATTGGGGCCAGGATGGTCTCGATCTCTTGACCTCGTGATTCGCCCACTTCAGCCTCCATAAGTGCTGGGATTACAGGCAGGCCTGAGCCACCGCGACCGGCCAAAAAGTGGTCTTTTCAAAGGTAATGTTTGGGCCTTGAATACAACATTTATTAAATAGTCCTGGACTAATAAGCTTCTTGCCAGGGCACAGTGGATTTCAGTCCAGATAGATTCTTTGCCACAATTCTCCTCCCACATGCCGGCACCGGTAACAGCAGCAGACCCCCACCCCATCCTCCGGTAAGATATAGCAAGATGACATCAGAAGACGAAGAGTGATTGTCAAAACAAAACAAACAAAAAGGAGAGGGACCAGCCGTGAAGATGATGGTGTTCTTTAAAACACTTCGACGTCACTGGAAGAAAACCACAGCTGGGCTCTGCCTGCTGCCCTGGGGGGCCAGTGGCTCTAGGGAAACACTGATAACCTGCTAAGGAGAGCAGCCTGTCAAGAAGCTCAGGTGTTTGGCAATCAACTCATTCCTCCCAATCCACAAGTGAAGAAGGCAACTGTTTTTCTCAATCCTGCGGCTTGCAAAGGCAAAGCCAGGGCTCATTTGAAAAAAATGCTGCCCCGATTTTACGTTTATCCGGTATGGATGTGACTGTTGTTCAGACAAGCCAGGAAACTCCTGGAACTGACGGAAAGCACAGATGTGATCGTTGTTGCAGGAGGAGATGGGACACTGCAGGAGGTTGGTACTGGAGTTCTTCGAGGAACAGATGAGGCTCCCTTCGGTAAGATTCCCATTGCATTTACCCCACTGCAGAGACCAGCAGTTTGAGTCACACCCTCTTTGCCGAAAGTGGAAACAAAGTCCAACATGTTACTGACGCCACACCTGCCACTGTGAAAGGAGAGAGTTTCCCTTGATGTCTTGCAGATCAGTGGTGAAGAGGAACAGCCTGTGTTTGCAGTGACCGGCCTTCGATGGGGATCCTTCAGAGATGCTGGCGTCAAAGTTAGCAAGTACTGGTATCCTGGGCCTCTAAACACCAAAGCAGCCCACTCTTTGAGCACTCTTAATGAGCGGCCTCAGACTCATCAAGCCTCTGTCTCGTACACGGGACCTACAGAGAGACCTCCCAGTGAACCAGAGGAGACACCTGTACAAAGGCCTTCTCTGTACAGGAGAATGTTACGAAGGCTTCCATCCTTCTGGGCACAACCACAGGATGCCCTTTCCCAAGAGGTGAGCCCAGAGGCCTGGAAAGGTGTGCAGCTGTGCACCGTGGAACTGTCCATCACAACACGGAACAACCAGCTTGACCCGACAAGCAAAGATTTTATGCACTTCTGCATTGAACCTGACTCCATCCGCAAAGGAGACTTTAACTATAGGAGGTGGAACGGTGAGGAAGCCCCGGCTGCCTGCTGAGGGCGCGGAGTGTCTCCAAGCCAGCCAATGCACTTTGCTTGTCCCGAGGGAGCCGGGGGTCTTTTAGCATTGGCGGTGAGGAGTAGGAAGCAATGCCCGTGGAGGTGAAAGTGCTCCCCAGGAAGCCGCAGTTCTTCTGTGATCTAGGAAGAGAGAGATGCCGGCCAGCCCCACCCGGCGAGCAGGCAGAAGGTAAGTGCTCCGTGACCACACTTTAGGCCACTGGTGGGACCGAAAGGGAACAGGTGCCTCAAGCATCCCAACAGTGTTGTCAGAGGGTCCCAAGGGCATTTCCAGGCCCGCACCCCGTCCCTCCCCGCAGTGCTTCCCAGCGTGTTTTGTCGCCTGCTTGGCCATCGGCTTTGTTAGCGCATGTTTTGTTTTGGTGTGACGGCCGGCCCTTCTAAACACGGACTTTCCTCAGGCCGGTTCAAGAGGGAAAAAGACTTTCTGCTAATTTCTTCCGAAGGGCAGCCACAGTGGGGAGCCCACAGCGGGCTTGGCCTGCCTGAGCCCTTCCGTTCTTGTTCTGTTCTGTTCTTTCCCGTGCTGGCAGCTCCGGGGACAGTGCCTTCCTTCCCTGCTGACCCTTTGCTAGTTCTAGGCTCCTCCACGGCTCCTGTTTAGCTTTCATTTCAGTTCTGTCCTCAGTCCAGAAATGTATGTGAGGTTGTTTCCACTGCAGCCATGGCTACAATACTGTAAAATGCTAGTTTTCGTTTCTTTAGGTAGTGCTTCCTAAATGGTTTGCATGGGAGCCTCCTGGGATGCATGTTGAAAATTTATTTGGGGTCCACCCCAAACTACAACCCAATTTGGGGAAGGGGCCAGAGTGTGCATTTTTTAAAAGTCGGCCACCCTTCCCAGGTGGTTCTGTAAGTTGTCCCTCAACCATACTTGGAGAAATCGTGTTTTAAAAACAGTGGTCCACAAAGTATTCGCTCATGTGCCCCCCAAAAGTATTTTGAAAAATCATGTATCCCTTCACCCATCGAAGTTGCCGTCTAAGAATTTTCATGGGAAGTTAAATAGTTGACAAGTATGTATTTGCTGGTGTTGTGTAAATATTGGTATTTTAAAGTAAAAACTGTTGTATCACTATTTTAAACATATGCAGTACTATTTAAATATCACAACAATTTGACACTCTTCATTCATTTATAAAAATAAATAAGTTAGTTTTTAGTAGTTGAACATTTTAAATTGGTTTTTCTCCTTCTGCATTTCCACACCACTTTCAGCCAAGAGTCCTAACGTAGTCTATTATGCCTGACGTCTTTTAATCATTCACCCCATTATCTTCTTGTCCACAAAAAATATAAATGGAAATAAGTCTTTTTAGTTCTTCTGTTATTTCAGTCCAGAACAAATGTTGTGATTATTGGTATATAAGGAAAATATTAATATAATTCTTTGATTATTAAAAATTGTTTTGTTAGAAACAAACAAAAAACCTCAAACATACCTACATATGCCTTGGCTCTCCACCACCTTGTTTTTATATTAATTTATTTTCTTTTTTTGAGACGGAGTTACGCTCCTGTCGCCCAGGCTGAGCGCAGTGGCACAGTCTCGGCTCGCGGCGACCTCCGCCTGCCGGGTGCCAGCCATTCTCCTGCCCCAGCCTGCAGGGTAGCTGGGACTCAAGGCGCGCACCACCGCGCCCGGCTAATTTCTGTATTTTTAGTAAAGACAGGGTTTCACCACGCTGGCCAGGCTGGTCTCCATCTTCTGACCTGTGAACCGCTCGCCTCGGCCTCCCAAAGCGCTGGGATGATAGGCGTGAACCACCGCGCCCAGCCCATCCACCATCTTATTAAGATTCTAAGAATAAATATGTAATTAAAAAAAAATCTTTAAAAACTTTGTAATACAGGGCCAGGCGCGGTGGCTCACGCCTGTAATATCAGCACTTTGGGAGGCTGAGGCGGGAGGATCGCTAGAGGTCAGGAGTTCAAGACCAGCCTGGCCAACATAGTAAAACGTCTCTACTACAAACAAGCCGGCTATGGTGGGGCACAGCTCTAATCTCAACTACCTGGGAGGCTGAAGCACAAGGATCGCTTGAACCCGGGAGGCGGACGTTGCAGTCAGCCGAGATCTTGCCATTGCAGAGTAAGACTGTCAAAAAAAAAAAAAAAAAAAAAAAGGGGAAAAGAAAACCAAAACAAACAGTAATACGTCCTCAGCCTGCACTGATAAAAATGTAATACACAAATGATCAAAGTGTGTAATAGATATGCAAATACAGCTGGAGAGGACCGACCTACCGAACTGATGACGGTGAGAGGAATTCCGAAGAACCGCCCTGTCTGGGATAGAACAGTCTGAGGACGAGCGAACCACAGGTAGATGGGCCTTTTGGGTGGCGAGGGAATGTCGAGCTTGCGGTTCTTGGAGAGACCACCCCATCATGATACGGTAGCGTGTGGTTAGCCGCTTTGGTGTCAGCGAGGTATTCATGGAAAGATAGGCGTAAAGGCCAAAGGGTAAAGCGGGAGCGGACACTACATAAAACTGGAGAATGCGGGCGTCGATCCCGCTACCTCTCGCATGCTAAGCGAGCGCTCTACCACTTGAGCTAATTCCCCTCCCGCGTGCGCACTTCTACATCCTTTACCCTCGTCGATACCTGGGAGTCATTCAGGACTCGCTGCTATTTCAATTGAGTTTCGTCATTAGCTAATACGGAAAAAAAAAAAAAAAAAAAAAAAGGAACCGTAGCTCAGGAGTGACTAAAGAGCCTCGGCATGACTGCCGCCCCTCGGGCTATCTTTAGCCGGTTCTCCTGTGTGGGATCCCGTCGGGAGAAAACCACAGCGCGCAGGTGAACCGGCGAGCCCGAGTCCGCAGAAACAGCTGTCTTGCGGGTCGGGGAAGAGTTTAACCCTGGAATCGCATCTGCGGCAACCGGGACCTGGCGGCAAATTGAGGATGCGCCCAGAAGGGAAAAATCAAATTTATCAAGCAATGGGATTCGGCCTTGGCCTCCCCAGTAGTTTCCACCACACTCCGCACCCCTAAAATTCCTACCTATCGGCCGGGCGCGGTGGCTCAGGCCTGCAATCCCAACACTTCGGGAGGCCGAGGCGGGCGGATCACGAGGTCAGGAGATCGAGACCATCCTGGCCAACATGGTGAAACCCCGTCTCTGCTAAAAATACAAATATTAGTTGGGAGTGGTGGCACGTGCCTGTAATTGCAGCTACTCGGGAGGCTGAAGAGAATCACTTGAACCCGGGAGGCAGAGGGTGCGGTGAGCCGAGATCGCGCCACTGCACTCCAGCTTGGCGACAAGGCGAGACTGTTTCAAAGAAAAAAAGAATAAAGAAAAGAAAAAAAATTCCTCTAATCATCTGGTTCCAGAAACAGATTATCCAGCGTCTCTACGGATCTACGAATGTCCCTTAAGTCAGGCGCGTTGGTTCACACCTGTAACCCCAGCACCTTGGGAGGCCGGGGCGGTTGGATCACTTGAGGTTAGGAATTCGAGACCAGCCTGCCAATATGGTGAAACCCCGTCTCTACTAAAAACACAAAAAATTAGCCGGTCGTGGTGGCGTGCGCCTCTGATCCCAGCTGCTCTGGAGGCTGAAGCCGGAGAATCGCTTGAACCCAGGAGGTGGAGGTTCCAATGAGCTGAGATCGCGCCCCTGCACTCCGCCTGGGCCACAGAAGGGAGGCTCCCTCTCAATAAGAACAACCAAAAAAATCCGCTTTTTGTCTGGCTTTGTCGCTGCCGGACGACCTGTAGCCACGAGGCGGCGCGCGTCCCATTTGATTTCTCTATTTTGGCTTCTGTAGTCCTGGTTTCGATAAAGGAGTGTACTAATTATTGTTCTAAGTTAAATATTAGCAAGAGAAGCGAATATACTTATGGTTACAGACTTAAAAAGGCAGAGTCTTTGCACAAAGACAAATGCTTTAGTTGCTACTTTTTCTTCCGGGTCTACTGAGTACCAGGTACTGCGTCAGGTGCTAGGTGCTAGGTACTTTTCAGCAGAAGCTGGTTGAGAAGGAGGATGCGTTGGCCATCCGTTGGCCCATCACTCTCAGGAAAGCCGTAGGAAGGCCCTCAGCCAACAACTGCACCTTCAACTGCTTCTTTTCCAGAAATCGCATCATTAGAAAGTTCCTCTTTTTATTTTCTCGTCTCAATGAAATTGGGGCAAGATGCTAAAAACTGAAAGTGGAGAAAGCAAAATATTTAAGAAGGTGACTGTGCTGCACAGGGCATAGTAGGTCTTTTGAAGACCTTCAGACAGCCTTCAGTATATGTACTTTGCATTTTCATTCCCATTAGGGGTGACAAAACGTGGTTAACTCTGTGGGAAGAAGACCTCCCCATTTCTTGCCCTCACCATTTTAGACAAGAGAATTCAAAACTCGGATGTTAGCCAGGAGCAGTGGCTAACGCCTGTAAATCTCAGCACTTTGGGAGGCTGAGGCTGCTGGATCACTCGAGGTCAGGAGTTCGAGAACAGCCTCGCCAACATGGTGAAACCTGTCTCTACTAAAAATACAAACATCAGCTGTGAGCGGTGGCAGATGCGGGTAATCTCAGCTACTTGAGAAGTTGAGGCGAGAGAATCGCTTGAACCTGGGAGTCAGAGGTTGCAGTGAGCAGAGATGGCGCCATCGCACTCCAGCCTGGGCGACAGAGGGAGACTGCCTCGAAAACACAGCAAACAAAACACCAACTCAGATGTTATACGTGTGTGCAGAAACCCACCATCCCTCGCGCAGCTTGGCTCAAAGTCAGCCTTGCTCTGAGGTTCGTGCCACCTAGGTGTTTTCTCCTTATTTGACCCTGGACAGGATTTTCTTTTTCCTTTTTTTTAGGTTTTCACTGTTTATGACAAATATTCCACATCTGTGATTCTCTCCAGTCAAAAGTTCTTTGAGACGATGCCATCGGCCTTGGACAGTCGGAGAATGGAATCATCTGACGCACCCATCCTACGAATGGCCCCGCAGAGGGCATAAGTTCTAAACTGGCCGTTAAACCTGCCTGTGACCTTGCAACCCCGGCCTCATTCATCTGGACGGATGCGCGGCCCCTGGCACCGATGATGCGGTTGCAGAGGCATTTCCGCGGCATGTTCGGGCCCACGAACCCCCCTGCGCCGCTCTGCGTCTGGAGGCCGCTGCTGGCAGCCCCCGCGCGTGAGCCTTCTCTGTTTATTTTCTGTGACTCTATTAGGGGTGCAGGTGTGGAAATGAGGTGAAAGAAAATTGGCCCAATCCCGTAGTTCAGATGCACCGGTTGTGTGTTGCCATGACTGTAAACTGGGAGCAAATGGTTTGCCTGGGCCTTTTGAATTGGGAGTTCTGGTTTCCAGCAACGTTGGATTAGGTACTAAATTTTACAACTTCTTAGTTACCACAGAAGTAAATTAAGATCAAGAAGCCCTATCTCTATTAAAAATGCAAAAATTAGCCAGGCATGGTAGCATGTGCCTTTAGTAGTCCCAGCTACTGAGGTGGGCGGATCACCTGAGGAGCGTGAAGGTGTGGAACTGTGATCATGCACTCCAGCCTGGGCAGCAGAGTGACAGACTGAGCCCTTTCTCAAAAAAAAAAAAAAAAAAAAAAAAGAATGTCTTAAAGTTCACATGGAAGTTTTAGCAGTTGTTAAACTATTGACTCTCAACTCCAAACACACTGCTATGGACTGAATTGTGTTTCCTTAAAATTCTGCGTTGAGGCTGGGTGCCGTGGCTCGCGCTTGTAATCCCAGCCCTTTGGGAGGCTGCGGTGGGAGGATCGCTTGAGGTCAGAAGTTCGAGGGCAGCCTGACCAACATGGAGAAACCCCCCGTCTCTACTAAAAATAATAATAATAAAAATTAACTGGGCGTGATGGCGCATGCCTGAAATCCCACCTACTCGGGAGGCTGAGGCAGGAGAATTGCTTGAACCCAGAAAGTGGAGGTTGCAGTGAGCTGAGATCAAGCCATGCACTCCAGCCTGGGCAACAAGAGTGAAACTCCATCTCAAAAAAGAAAAAGAAATTGTGTGTTGAATCCCTTGCCCTTAAAGTGACTTAGTGTTCTTATAAGAGGAGACAGAGTACTCAAACCATGTGAAAACACAGCAATAAGGTGGCCATCTGCAAGCCAGGAAGAGAGCCCTTACCAAGAACCAAATCAGTTGGCAACTTGATCTTGGCCTTCCCAGCCCCCAGAACTGTGAGAAAATAAATTTGTTGTTTTAAGCCACTGAATCTGTGGTATTTTGTCATAGCAGCCTGCTATGGTTTGAATGTCTGTGTCCTTCCAAAATTCATTATACTGAAATCTAAGACCCCGTAAGGTAGTATTAAGAGATGGGGACTTTAGGAAACCATTAGGCCATCAGAGCTCTGCCATTTTTTGTGTGTGTTGGAGGGGGTGCCTTCTCTTTCTTCTACCGTATGAGAACACAATGTTTCTTTTGCTCTTCTATGTCTTCTGCCATGTGAGAACCCACAAATAGTCCCTGTCTTGGAAACAGCAGGTCTCACCAGACACTGAATCCGTGAGACTGAATCTGCTGGTACCTTGATCTTGGACTTCCCAGTCTCCAGAACTGTGAGCAATAAATTTCTACCTTTTATTTTGAGATGGAGTCGGGCTCTATCACCCTGCTGGGGTACAGTAATGCCATCTTGGCTCACTGCAGCCTATGCCTCCCAGGGTCTCCTGCCCCAACCTGCCCACTGTCTGGGATATTACAGAACTCCCGACCTCAGGTGATCTGCCCGCCTCGGCCTCCCAAAGTGCTGGGATTACAGGTGTGATCCACGGTGCCCAGCAAGAAGACTGCTTCAAAGCCGATTGTGGTTTAAAAAATGAACATCAATATAATTAAAACCAAGTCTCCTTAATACAACAAAACTTGGAAACCCAGAAACTTCCAGTACACACATTATTTTAGATGTTCTAGAGAAGAGATGATCGTGGGTCCTTTGATAGCTCAGTTAGTAGAGTGGAGGACTGTAGGTTCCTTAAGCTAAGACATCCTTAGGTTGCTGGTTCAAATCTGGATGAGAATTTTGAATTATCAGAAATACAAACTTTACAAAAATACGAATCTAGACAAGAAAATGTGTTAGATCACTCTTTATGCTCAAGCATGCGTAAGTAGACCATCTATGAAAATGAAGATCTATGCAAGAAAATGTGTGAGGCGGCTCTTCAATCCCTTCTTTAATCTCCTTTATGGTACAGGAAATAGGACTCTTAATCATGTTCCAGTTTTACCACTTGACCCTGTGGGTAAGCCTTGCCCAAAAGGAGGCTACAGATTCCAAGGCTGGAGATGGGAAAGTAAACTTGGTCTTTCTTGTTTCCTTTCTGGGGGCTTCCTGTTTCCACTAATCCTAACAGAGAGAACAATTTCGTAGCAGCCCCGGCTTGAAATTTCACTTTTTATTGGCATCTCTGTAGCTTTTCCACCTGGTGTCCAAGGCACGTATAGGACACACAGTAATGGCAAGAGAGACTGTCCACATCCTAGGATCTCTCCTCTCTAACTGCTAGCTCTCTATTAGGTTAGAAACATTGAAAGCATATACTATTTTCGTAGTTACTCATGCGAGGGGCTTAATTATGGAGTTCAGTATCAACCGTATGCTATTAATATTTCTGACACTTCAGATGGCACTAGCAGTTGCCATTTGAAGACAATTTTGGAATTTTTCTTTTTAAAGCCTTTTCCCACCGGATAGTTTAAACATGTTCCCCACTGTCCTAAGGGACAATATGACTGTCCCATAAGTACGAGGAAGCTGAGAAGACAACGGTCTCCACAGAACCTCTCTTTATGTTGGACAATATACTTTGAAAAAGGAATATTTATATTTCCACTTAAAGTTTTCAACAGTTTTTGCTTCGTTTTAACTGCTTCACCTTGATTATGTGATATGCACTCAAATTTGCACATGCATGCAGAAATGGCACCACGTTTCATCACTGCGGTTAGAAATGTTCACAACTTACCGTTCAACTTTCAGAAGGAGAACCGCAGTGAAACCAGAACGCTTTGTTCACAACCCTGGGAGCCTGTGAACCCACTGTCTGTGTTTAGGGCAACCACAGCATTTATGGAGCAAATCCAGACCCTTTGAGAGAAAGGAGCCTGGCGCGGTGGCTCAGGGCTGTAACCCCAGCACTTGGGAGGCCGACGGGGGCGGCTCACCTACCTCAGGAGTCTGGAGGCAGCCCGGCCCACATGGAGGAACCCCGTCTATACTACCAAAAGTACAAGAAGCAGCCGGGCGTGGTGGCGGGCGCCTGTAGTCCCAGCTACTCAGGAGGCGGAGGCAGGAGAATCGCTCGAACCCGGGAGGCGGAGGTTGCAGGGAGCCGAGTTCGCAGCACGGCACTCCAGCCTGGGCGACAAGAGCGAGATGCGTCTCCAAAACAAAACAAAACAGAGAGAGAGAGAGGAGAGAGAGAGAGAGAGAGAGAGAGGGGAGGAGTTAATCAGACAGAACAGCAGGACAGCGGCGTAATCTGGGGGACTGTACACATCTAGCGATGGAGGACAGGGGATTCCGGTCAAGTTTTTGTTTTGAGCTATACATAAATATCCTAGTGTTTTCAATATAAATCCAATGCCTTTCACATATTTATAAACCCATGAAGCCAACCACCTAGAGCATTATACAGAATACTTCCAGTGTCTGAGAACAGTGCTTTAAAGCCGATTGTGGTTTAAAAAATGAGTATCGGGGAGAGAGATCCAAGACGGCCGCCTAGCAGCAGCTCAGGATTGTGGCTCCCAGGGAAAGCGCAGAGAGCGAGTGGACGCCGCAATTGCAGACGGATTTTTGATGCCCACAGACTGGGAGATTCCCGGCGAAGGAGCCACCCGGGTCGCCAGCGCGACTCTTTTGGCTGGTGCAGCGCTTCTCGGTGCGGAGTGTACGGGACTGGGTGCCCAAAGGCTCCGCTGGTCCCATCCCCACAAGGAGAACAGCAATTGGAAGCGCTGAGGACCAAGAACAAGCACAGCTGAACCCGGGAAGGTCCAGCTCTGTGGGGAAGGGGCGCCCCCCGAAGGAAAACTAAGAAACAGAAAAAACTTCATCACCAACAAGCCGGATGTCCACTCAGAGACCCAATCTGGAAATTACAAAGACGACAGGTGGATAAATCCACAAAGATGGGAAGAAACCAGTGCAAAAAGACTGAGAACACCCGAAATCAGAATGCCTCTCCTCCTACAGGGGATCGCAGCTCCTCATCAGCAAGAGAACAAGGCTTGACGGAGGATGAGTGTGATGAACTCACAGAATCAGACTTCAGAAGGTGGATAATAAGAAACTTCTGTGAGCTAAAAGAACATGTTCTAACCCAATGCAAAGAAACTAAGAACCTTGAAAGAAG
>PVKP010035333.1:0-23414 GCA_004027715.1 Plecturocebus donacophilus | reverse complement strand
AAGGCCAGGAGGAATAAAATAAAGCATCAAAAGGGAGGTTGGGGTTTTATTTATTTGTTTTTTTCATTTCAGCTTGTAATTAAGCCATCAGGTAACATTTTACTGAAAGTGGCTGCTGTATGTTCCTCTGGTGCCTGGGGTTTCCTGCTCAGGCTTCCCTTCCAGACCCCATAGGAGACAGGAGGAAGCTGCTCAGGAAATTCTCGTTGCGTCAAAGAACAGCCTCACCCTCTTTAGGTCGAGCAGTTTCAAAGCATGGACAAATCAGACCGATTAAAGGGGACAAGGGTCAAGTGAAGTCCTGGAATAGGCGAGAGGGGACACAAGCTCTGGTAGACACCCAGTGACTTGCCTAGAAAACAGCAGGTGAAGTACAGGAGCATGAAGACACTCTCTTCTGACGGCTTCCACATCCTGGGTGAGTTGGGAATGGAAGCCAGCTCCCTTCGAGTGAGAGCAGGAGGAAGGAGCATTGGAGGATCCAGGACAGAGGAGTAGGAGCTGGTACCCAAGAAAGGGAGGAGCTAGATGATTAATAAACTGCAGTGGGATCAACCGGCAATAATTAGGGGCCACTGAGGTTCAGTCACTCATGCAGAGTGACACCCATGGCATTGGTTGGGCATTTTCTCCAGGCTGTTTGGGTTCACACGTGTGGGTGGGTGGGGAGATGCAGACAGCAGGGAAGGGATTTTTCCAGGCAAGCATGAGGGTGACAGGCAGGCAACTGAGTTTTAAACATTTGCCAGGAACTGATTAAAATGATGGAATGTGACTTTACCTTCAGGTTTTAATGTGTAAATTTTTAATCTGTTCTGAGAAAACATAGGGAAAAAGCTTCTTGGTATTAGCCTTGGCAATGAGTTTTTTAGACATGACCCCAAAAGCACAGGCAACAAAAGCAAACACAGATGGGATCGCAGCAAACTAAAAAGTTTCTGCACAGCAAAGGAACAGCAGAGTGGAGAGACAACCTGCTGAGTGAGGTAAGATACGTGCAAACCGTATATCCTATACGGGGTTAATGTCCAAAATATATGGGGAATTCAACTCAACAGCAAGAAAGCAAATAACTTGATCAAAAATAGACAAAGAACCCAATGACCATACGAACGACCAAAAAGTTTATGGAAAAATGCTCAATATCCACTAATCACTGGGGAACTATAAATTAAAATGAGATTTCACCTCACACCTTGAGAAAGGCCGTTATCCAAAAGAACAAAGGCAGATGTTGGTGAGGATGTGGAGAAAGAGGAATCCTTGTACTGTTGGGGGAATGTAAGTTAGAACAGCCATTATGGAAAACAATTTAGAGGTTCCTCAAAAAATTAAAAATAGAACTACCATGCGATCCAGCAATTAATCCCACTACTGGGAATCTATCCAAAGGAATGAAATCAGTATCTAGAAGAAATATCTGCACTCTCACATTTGCTGCATCATTATTCACAGTAGCCAAGACATACAGTCAACCTCTAAGTGTCCATTGATGGATAAATGGATAAAGAAATGTGGTATATGCACACACACTTATGATATATATACTCCACATCCTCACTAACACAACAGAATACTATTCAGCCTTAAAAAAAAAAAAAAAGATTTCCAAAAACATGAATGAACCTGGAGGACATTATACTAAGTAAAATAAGCTAGACACAGAAAGTCAAATACTGCATGATCTTACTCATATGTGGAGTGTAAGAAAGTTGAACTTTTAGAGGCAGAGAGTAGGATAGCAGTTACCAGAGCCCAGGGGTGAGAGGAATGGGGAAATGTTGGTCAAAGGGTGTGAAGTTTCAGTTACACAGGAGGAGTGAGCTCTGGAGACCTATTGTACATCATGGTGGGTATAGTCAATAACAATGTGTTGTGTTTTTAAAAATCAGTAAGACAGCAGATCTTAAATGTTCCTCCTACAAAACATAACAGGTATATGGGGTGGTGGATGTGTTAATTAGCTTAATTGTGGTAATTATTTCACAATGTATATGTATATCAAAACATGTTCACCATAAATATATACATTTTTTGTCAATTACACTTCAATAAAGCTGAGGAAAAAGAATTATTGAATTCATTAATTTGAATTCAATAATTCAAATTAATTCCACATTAAAATGCAGCTTGCTATGTAATTTTTAAATGATGGAATATAGGGTCTTTTCATTATAAGTTCTTTTGTGCCATTTGATTGGTTACCATGATTGCTAATTTTTTTTTTCACAGAGTCTCCCTCTGTCACCCAGGTTGGAGTGCAGTGGCGTGATCTTGGATCACTGCAACTTCCGCTCCAGGGTTCATGCGATTCTTCTGCCTCAGCCTCCCGAGTAGCTGGGATTACAGGCGCCCACCACCACGCCCAGCTAATTTTTGTATTTTTAGTAGAGATGGGTTTTCTCCATGTTGGCCAGGCTGGTTTCGAACACCTGACCTTAAGTGATCCGCCTGCCTCAGCCTCCAAAAGTGCTGGGATTATAGGCATAAGCCACCCCATCTGACCATGATTGCTAATATTTTTAAGTAGAAAAAAATCATAAAGCAGTTGCTGGTCAGATTAAGAATGAACCTGTCCTAAGAAATAGTGCGCGGAAGCACGCGAAAGTTTATCCTGCACCTTTGCCTCCTGGGGCGAGGGAGTCACCAGGACACAGGCTGTGAGGAGCACCCCGAGAATCTCCAGCATCTCTGAATGGGCTTTCTTGTCAGAGTTTGGGTCTCCAGCGCACAGCTTCCATTCTTCCTAAGATAGAGTCCCCTCTACTTTGTTAGGTAAATATGAGTTAATACACCAAGGGCAGGCAGGAGTAGAGACTGCCCATCTGATATGGGTTGGGTTGTATGCCCCCGAATTCACTACTGAAGTCCTGATCTTCTGAAGTCTTTACAGGGGTGGTTAAATAAAAATGAGGCCATTAGGGTGTGTCCTAATCTCAAATCATTAGTGTGCCTACATATATATGTTCATTGCAGCACTGTTCACAATAGCAAAGACATGTAATCAACCTAAATGCTTGTTAATGGTAGACCACGTAAAGAAAATGTGGTACACATACACCATGGAACACTATGCAGCCATAAGAAAACAAGATCAGGTCCTTTGCAGGAACATGGATGGAGCTCTAAGCCATTATCCTCAGCACACTAACACAGGAACAGCAAACCAAACACCACGTGTTCTCACTTGTAAGTGGGAGCTAAATGACGAGAACACATGGACACACAGAGGGGAATAACACACTCTGGGGCCTATCAGAGAGTGGAAGGTAGGAGGAGGGAGAGGATCAGCAAAAATGACTAATGGGTACTAGGCTTAATACCTGGGGGATGAAATAATCTGTACAACAAACACCCATGATACAAATTTACCTATGTGACAAACCTGCATCTGTTCCCCTGAACTTAAAATAAGTTTAAAAAGGGGCAATGAGGACACAGACATATAGAGAGGGAAGACTGCAAGCCAGGGAGAGAGGCTGCAGGAGAAAGCAAACCTGACACTTGGATCCTGGACTTCCAGCCTCCAGAACTATGCGATAATAACCTTCTGCTGCGTATGCCCCAGTGTGTGTGACTTCCTTACACCAACCCCAGCAAACGAATACATCATCCAGACTAGGTAGGCCATTTTCCTAAAATATTACTAAACTATGTCAAATATTTAAACACTGTTTTATAAAATACAAGCTGAAGTGTTTGAACCACGTTTCCTCATTTGCACATTTATGCGCCACTGAATTGCTGGTTGACATATTCATAGGTTTAAGCATATGGCATCTGGTTCATTTCATATATGTTTGGTTTCATCACACTGAATCCTGTTGTCACTTATATTAAAGTCCCCAAAAGACCTCTTCATGAAATGTTAAGGAGAGATCGTGAAATAATGAAATCAGATAAATAAACAATTGAATCCAGTGAATCCAACCAAAATTAAAACTTGTCCTATTAGAGTCGAGCTCATACTATTTTGAGTAATAGTGACATATTATGGAATGAGGCACAAACAAGATGCATTCCTAATTATATGTGTGTGTGTGTGTGTGTGTGTGTGCATGCGTGCGTGCGTGTATGTGTGTGTGTGTGCATGCGTGCGTGCGTGTATGTGTGTGTGTGTGTGTGTTGATGCATAAACTCTGGACCAAAAAAAAGTGTTTTCTTAAAGAACTATTTGAAGGCACTGGAAAGAGGATGAGCAGGCAGAAACTGGAAGTGTCCCTCTGTAAGACATGAGCATTTGTCTGGCTTTCCGCTGGGGCTGATGTAGAAAGTACAGTCTCTCTCACCACCTTGAGGGCTCAGCGGATGGAGGAGGGATTCCTAAATGGCTGGAAAATGAGGGAGGAAACACCAGATTGAAAGGAACAAGGGAGCTCTTCCCGGGACGTTGTCTGCAGGCACTCAGAATGGTCCAGCATTTGACATACCCATATCGTAGGTTTTCCTACAATACAACCTCTCACAAAACCAAGCTGTCCCAAACCCCTGGTAATAGAATTGTCTACATTTATGCCAAGAAGGTTGGGAAAGCACCAAAATCTGCCTGTGGCATGTGCCCAGGCAGACTTCGAGGGGTTTGTCCTGTAAGACCCTGAAGTTCTTATGAGATTGTGTAAAACAAAGAAACATGTCAGCTGGGCCTATGGTGGTTCCATGTGTGCTAATGTGTTCCTGACAGGATCAAGCGTGCTTTCCTTATCGAGGAGCAGAAAATCATTGTGAAAGTGTTGAAGGCACAAGCACAGTCAGAAAGCTAAATAAAAAATGAAACTTCTTTGAGTAATGAAGATGAAAAGACTTTTAAAAAAAGGAGCAAAGGAGGGGAGCCATAAAACCTGTGTATAATTTCCCCCAGGTCTTCCACTGATCTCTTAGCTGTGCCTGAGTGGGAGACAGTCCAGGGAAACTTCCAGAAGGAGCCAGCTGTAGAGCTGAGGAGACAAGGGAGGAATCAGAAACTAATATGTGGTAAATCTCAAAAGGCTGACATTTTGGGGAGCATGTTCTCTGACCACAGTGAAATGAAACTAGAAATTGACATTTTGAAAATCTCCAAAAAACTATAATGGGCATTATTGAGCACTGGATAATCTTTGATTATGGGCTGAGGATTAAGGTAATAATATTGTATCAGTGTTAAGTCTTCGGATTTTGATAATTACACTGTGGTCATGTACAAGATGGTCTTTGTTTCTAGGGAATACACACTGGAGTATTTGGAGGTCAGATGGCACAGTCTGTGCGGAGAGAGAGAGGGAGAGGGAAGGGAGGGGAAGAAGAGAAAGAATGAAAAAACCAAAGGCATAAAATGTTAAACAATTGTTGAACTTGGGTAAACAGTATATGGGAGTTCCTTGAACTATATTTGCCACTTTTGTAAAATTTTAAAATTATATCAAAATTTATCCTTTTAAAAAATAATAAACCCTAATTCGCATCCTATTTTGCTTCTGTTTTCTTCTGGAATTGTCTGTATTGGAGATTAGAGGCAAGGCGGTCCATAGCGCCCCCCCCCACTCTGGGCTGGGAGGGGCTGTGAATGGTACAGTGGGGATCGTGCCCAAACAGCAGACAGGGGCTTTGTCACCTAGCGCAGAGGGCAGACCAGGTCCCCACAGCCCCAACCCACTCCTGAGCACCCTCTCACCATTATTGGGTTTCTAAGTGGATGACAGCAACGTCCTTGTGCTAAACTGCAAAGCACATCACAGAAGCCAGAGGCAAGGATTAGTGTCCGCTAGACAAATGACCGACTGCTATTATCATCTTGTTCAAAGTTTAGAAACCTCTAGATAGGAAAGGTGAGACAGAAGTTGTCTCTGAATAGTGAGTTTTTGTGTGGTGGCAGTGGTGTGGGACGTTTGCAGGAGGTTGAGGAGGGGAGGGAGAGTTGCTGCCCGCAAAGAACCCTTTAGAGAGCAATATTGACTTCGTGATCTGCCCCTCTCAGCGTTTCCTGTGCATCCCCCATGAACCAGACTCCTCAGGCAGATTCTCTTCTGTCTTTGAAGCAGGTATTAACTCTGCACACGCTGGTGGTCCTGAAGCGCCTCTCTGCTACCCTCCTGTATTTGGGAGAATTCCCTGTCCTGTGTCTTGGTGGGAAAAGACAAGAATGCCAGGGACTTGCTTCCTCAGCCTTCCTCACAGTGTAGGGTGGGATGTGAGGCAGCCAGTCAGATGCGTTTGCCCAGAGTCCCACGGACCCCCAAGGCCCTCTCTCGGGCAGCTGGCACAGCTGCGGGCCATGGAGACCCTGGGTCGGCGGTGCAGGTCAGCACCCAGCAACGAGGACCCTCAGCACCCGCAGCGGCTGCAGCAACAGTGTCCCTGAGGACCGGTTACAGGCGTGGTTCCCACGCACCCAGCCACTCTGCGACTCACCGGACGTCACGTGTACAATCCAGTGACATTAAACACTTTCTCAGTGTTGTGCAGCCCTTACCACTTTCTAGTTCTAGCCCTTCATCACTCAAATGGAAACCCCATGAAGCAGTCGCTCTCATTCCTTCCTTCCCCTCATGGTCCCTTGCGACGACTAGTGCATTCTCTCTCCACGAATTTGCCCTTTCTGGGTGTTTGATGTGAACGGAATCTTATGTTATGTGGTCTGACTTCTCTCCTTGAATGTTTTCAAGGCTCATGCATGTTGTAGCATATATCAGAGCTTCAGTCCATTCTACGGCCAAACCATATCCTGTTGCATGGCTATATTACATTTTGTTTACTCATTCATTTGTTGATGGACAGTGGGTTGTGTCCAGCTTTTGGTGATGGTGAATAGAGCTGATACAAATATTCAGGTACTAGCTTTTGTTTGGAGATCTATTTTCCATTCTTTCGGGTATGGACCTAGGAATGGAATTGCTAGGTCATGTATTGATTCTACGTTCAACTTGTGTAGGAACCGCCGAGCTATTTTTCCTAGTACTTTTTTAAATACATTATTTTCTGCTTAATATAAGCAGAGCTTATTTCTGTTGTTGGCAACTAGGAACCTGGACTGATATCTTATTCCCACCTTACTGATGGGAAACCTGAGGCTCAAGGAAGACTGAGTGGTTAGTCCAAAGCTCCTGGCTGGATCCAGGCCACAGATCCCTTAACAGTTTGCTGCTGAGACTCTAGGACAGTGAGATTCCCTTTGCATCTCACCTCCTGCATAAATAATATGATGCAGTGGTTCCCAACAGGGGTCCCTGGAGGCCAAGGGCGCCATGAATTATTGACCAGGGTCTGGGAGCTATTTTGAATATTTCACTAAGTGTAATGGAAAACCTCCACTTACGCACAATGAAGCTGTTCAGGCTATCTAAAATGTCAAGTTTCTTTGCTTTTGGCAGAAATTAAATCAACCCAGGGTAGTAATAAGGGTTATTGCCTGCTGATCAGAGACTCTGGCTGGCAGTTATGTATATCTTTGATTAATTTTAAAAATGGGAAAATGAATAAATTATTACTTAATAAATGGAGTTGTTTGGTGAATTAAAATCTTTTAAAACATGGGGTCCATGGGGAGAGAAATCAGATATGAGTGTCTTGGTGATAAGAAGGCCATCAAAGAAAGCATTGAGAACACGTCCTTGGCTGGCACCTGGGGCTCTGGGTCTGAGAGTCTTGATTCTGCCACTGACAGCTCAGACCTTGTGCTAGTGACCACAGGTGTCCCCTTCTCTGCCACGGAGGGGCTGATTTGCTGTTGCTAAGCTTCCTTCCAGCTGTGGTGTCCTGTGATTCTAACCCACCTACAAAGGGAGGCAGCAATGAAGAGAGGAATAATTCATTTTTTCTAGATGGCTATGGGGCAGTTCCCCAGGGAAACCAGAAGCCAAGCTGCCGGCAGGACACAGCAGTGACCAGAGATGGGAGATGCTGCACACACCTGGTGTCTCTCCAGATCTCTTCTCCTGCTGTATCCTCTGGCTTGCAGATGGCCATTTTCCTTCCCCCCCTCACCTCTGCCCTCATCCACGTCCCACCAGGCCGTTGCCAGGCCCTTTCTATCTCTGGAGGTCTGTCCTCTGGATCAATACCTCTCTGTCCCCAGGATGTCTCCCACATGGTCCCCAGCTGGGCTCCAGACCATTCACCACCTACTTCCCTGGCGGGCATCACAGAACCCCGATATCTTTGTTTCCTTTTTGCTAACAGTGGTGTGGTCACATCGCACCTCACTTGGTGCAAGGTAAGGTGTGGAGAAGCAGCCATGACAGCTGCCTGCCCAGCACACCTCTCGCCATCCTTCCTAAAGCCTGCACCAGCCACAGGGAGCTACATGCGGCCTCCCGGATAGCGGGGCTGTTCCCGGCCTCCAAGCCTTCGGGTCACCCCTAATTGCTTTCTTGACATTTAGCTTGAAAGAGTGACGAAGTGACATTTTAACTCCTGGTGACACATACTGGTCCTGATGACAAACAAAGTCAGCCCCAGTGGGCTTCTGTGTGATTTTGAACCTGCCCCTCCACCTCTCTGGGTGCTAAATATACTCATCACCTGAAGGAACATTTACCATCTACCTAACCATGAGTTACAGACATAAAGAAATTAACATTTATAAAGAGCCTAAGAACATTCAAAGGAATGGCACCCCACAGTGAGTAAACAGCTCCGTGAAGTGCAGCTCTGGAGGGCAATCTTGCCTGTCGTGAATACCAACGTCTTTGACTGATGAACTCACAAACAGGCATTCATCAGTCAAAGACAATGGTTTGGGAGCTCTTGCAGCTCAGGCCCTGTGTGGGCATCAGACCTGAGATCGACTGCGTAATGGGTCTACTTACTACCTACCTGGAGATATGGCCAGATCCCACAGTGGGAGGGCTCAGTCTTGAAGAGTGCCCCTCAGCCCTCAGACACCAGTCCCAGGTCCAGGCCTTCAGCACTTCTGACCCATTGGCATCAAGTTGGGGTTCGCACGACTCGCATGTTGTGTTTGATTAATTTGCTGGAGCGACTCACAGAACTGAGGGAAACACGTTCACCAGTCTACTTTAAAGTATATTGCAAAGGATACAGATAAAGAGGGCGCAGGATGAGGTATGGGGGAAGGTGCCTGGAGCTTCTGTGCCCTCCCTGGGCATGCCACCGTCCAGGAGCCACCATGGGTTCAGGTATCTGGAAGCTCCCGGACACTGTCCTTGTGGGTTTTTATGGAGGCTCCGATGCACGGGTATGCTTGACCATGCGGAAATGTGACTGGACAGAAAGCATGTGACCTAAACCCAGCAAGGCCTGCCTGCTCAGACTTTTCTTGGCCTTTCTAAGCAGGATTCCTTCTTCTAGGGTATGGGGCAGGACCTTCTGTGGAATGAAGTTTTGTGTTTTTTTTAACAGAGTCTTGCTCTGTCACCCAGGCTGGAGTGCAATGGCATGATCTTCGCTCACTGCAAACTCCTGCCACCTCTGTTCAGGGGTTCTCCTGCCTCAGCCTCCTGAGTAGCTGGGACTACAGGGGCGCACCACCACATCCTGCTAATTTTTTGTATTTTTAGTAGAGACGGGGTTTCACCATGTTGGTTGGGCTGGTCTCAAACTCCTGACCTTGTGATCCACCTGCCTCAGCCTCCCAAAGTGCTGGGATTACAGGCTTGGGCCACCACACCCGGCCTAATGAGGGTTATTTGATCCACAAACAGATTAGCATCCCACCATGAGCAGGTGAAAGAAAAACAAGAGAAGGTCCGAGAGAGATTCTGTTTCCTGAATCCTAAAGCACTGCAGCATTCTAACAAGGAATGTGGGCATTGGCAGCCAGGAACCTGGACGCAAACCAATATGCATATCCTGATACCACAGCCCTTCTGTGATGCGACATGTTTTCCAGACACTTCCCAGACCTCACAATCCCGTCAGCCCTCCTTTCATTGTCAATTTCTCGGGCCTGATGCTAGCAGCTTTTGCACACACTGTGCCATTTAATTCTTACATCAGCCCGGTGTCCAAGCCTGCAGGTGTGGCTCAGGAAGCTTAGCGGGTGTTCAGAGACACTGTATTTGAACTTGAGCTGCCTGACTCCAAAGCCCAAACTCTTCACTACTTTTCTAGTCTTCCTGTGTTCATCTTGAAAATGTGTTTGAGGTGACCCTATTAACCAGCATTTCTCAGGTCTGTTGCCCACACAGGCACGCACTGCCAGAGCTCAGGGTCCCTCTCCTGGCCTGGAGTTAGTCCCGAGTCCCCAGCAAACACCAGTGAGAGCCTGCTGGGGGTGCAGGCATAGAAAAGGCCAGGCCTCGGGGTGCTCTGTCCCAGGCTGGAACAGCACAGCTGAACCACGTCAGAGCCAGTCAGCCTGGAGGCTGGGCTTGTTTAGCTTTCTCTCTCCTGGGGTGCCAGTCTGTAGGGGACAGAGAAGCTCCGTGAGCTCGTTGTCCTTGTGCTATTAAAAAGCCCTGCAGACGGTGCCGCCTGGGCGTGGGGGTGATTAAGGCACAGTGACAGCAGGTTGGCCTGCTGCCCTGGCTGGGAGCAGTGCTTTGCCAGGCATTGTTTCCCTCATCAAACGGGGAGGAACAGGTGGCTGGGCCCAAAGCACTTCCCTCCGACGTCTGAATTAATCCCAGAGCAGCCTTCTCCAGGTGGGCTGGTCAGGAGACAGGTGCATAGGAGAGGGAGGGGAAGGGAAGAAGTCAGATGGAGGATAAGAAGGAGGAAGGGAGAGAGGGAAGGAGGAAGTTCCCTTGTACTGCCCAAGGCCAGGGCTTTGTAGGGTGAAGGGATGAGAGAGGAAGGCATTGAAGATGTTACTTTTATCCAGGCTTGCTTGGGACCATCAGGATTTCCTTTGCCTCAGTCCCGATGACCTGTGACTGGCTAAGGGGGCACTGCGAAATCCCCTTTCAGAACCACATGCAGCCACCTCATCAGAGCAGGGAATGTGGACCTGCTGAGCACAGCAGCCAACGGCGGCCATATGCTTCCTCCTTCTCCCCATTGAGTAGCAAATTCTTGGGGAATCCAGAAGACATTCTTATCTCCAAGTGCCTAGGAGCATTTGAGACCAGCTCCTCCTCTCATCCCAGCTGTCACTGCCCTTCTGTCTCTTATGCCCTCCAGTGCCAAGGTCATGGGCTGGTAGAACATGTGGTCTGGACCCTCTGTGCATGGACAGGCCCTCCGCAGCTGACTTGACCTGAATTCAGAGCCGGCAGGCTGGGACACCCCTGAGTCTCGGCCAGCTCGCAGGCTCTCAGCTCTGTGTGTCTCTCCAGGGGCTGCCAGAACACTCGGGGGCATCCTGGTCACATGAAGGGTGAGCATCTCCTGGGGATGCTAAACTCGAAGGACCCCCCCCAGCCTGAACACACCATGAGCCCCAGTTTACTACCTGTGGTCACTCTCACAGGTAGGCACAGGGGGAGTCGTCTGGGAGAGGGGCATGGTCCCTCTCTCTTGGGCACTGCATTAGATTCCTAGAGCTGCCATAACAAAGCATCTTGAGCTGCATGGCAGAACCATAGCAATGTCTGGTCTCACAGTTCCGGAGCCAAGAAGTCTGAAATCAAGGTGTCAGCAGGACTGGGTTTCCCTCTGAAACCTGTAGGGGAGGAGCCTGCCTTGTTTCTTCCAGATTCAGGGAGTTTGCTGGCCATATTTCTGTTCCTTGGCTTATAGATGCTCCACTCCAATCTCTGCCTCCATTGTCACGTGGTGTTCTCCTGGTGTCCGTCTTCATGTGGTCATCTTCTCATAAGGACACCAGCCACACTGGATCAGCGCCCAGCCGACTCCAGCATGGCCTCACCTTCACTGATGACATCTGCAAAGACCCTGTGTCCAAACAGTCACCCTCTGAGGTGCTAGGGGTCAGGACTTCGACCTTCCTCTTTTGGGAGACACACAATTCAACACATAACTGGGGCTCTCAAGGATCCAAGGGTGAAAGTTCCTTCCTCATTTCTTGTGTAGTCTACTGGTTAAGCCTTAATGGTGAGCAGCCCAGTCTTGCATGCTCTGAAAGGAACACACTGCTCTTGCTCCCCTGAGCACATGGGTTGCCTGGGGCTTTGCTAAAGGCAGATTCAGACTCAGCTGGTCTGGGGGGGTGCCCAAGACTCTGCATTTCTAATAAGCACCCGAGTGAAGCCCATGCTTGGGTCAGTGAACCACACTTAAATAGCAAGGAGCTAGCCCACGAAGCCTTCCCAAGGAGTCGGGCCCCTCCTGTCCCTGGGGAGAGGCGGAGGGCTACAAGGTTCAAGTGCTAGAAGCAGGGAGCAGAGCGCTTCAGTTTAACAGCCAACAGAAAACGGTATCCCTAGTACAAGAGCATGGTCAAATCTGCTCCAAGGCCCCAGGCTGGGAGCTGCCGCTAAATTCTCTGTGGCCAAATCTCTGGAAGGGAGTGGAGGATGGCTGAGCTGCCATAGGCCCCCCACTTCTGCCTGCTTCCACCTTTGTCCCAGTTCAATCAAATCTCATGCTTTTATTTCTCCTGGGAAATACTTTAGAAATGGGATTTTTCTGGGTCATGTGATAATGTATGCTTAACTTTTAAAAATAACTTTTTATTGGGTATAATTCACCTACCATAAAACTCACCCTTTTCTAAAGTGTACGATTCAGTGGCATTTAGTAGATTTGCAGAGCTGGGCAACCGTCACCACTGCCTAATTCCAGGATACTTTCCCAACATGGGCTTTTAAGAAAAATGCTGATTCACTTGTAACATTGTACTGGGAGAATCGAAGAGCTCCCATGCCTTAGCTCCTTTTGCCTCACTATAATCCCATGAGTATGATCAGTACCCTCATTTTCCAAGTGGGGAAACCAAGTCACAGAGCTCTGGGAACTGCTCAAGGTCTCCCAGCTGGTCAGTGGCAGAGCCACAGTTCATGCCTGATGCCCGAGGCAACTAACCCTCAGCAGGGCTTTTGTTTTCTCCCAGGTGGCAGGTAAGGTGTGTTACCCAGGAGGTGAGGGGCGTTGTGGGGTGGAGTCAGGCCCTGGATTAAGGGCAGGTGCTGGTCTTACCCCATTTAAGTGGAACAAGGCAGACAGCGGGGCTGGTGGCCTGAGAGCAGCGGGGAGAGGCTCATGGAGTCTGATTCCCCTGGGTGGGAGAGGGGTTTTCTGCCAGGAAGCCATGGGCAGCTGTCCTGGCTTTGCTGTGTGAACACTGGGTGGGAGGTGGACTCAGGAAGTGCTCATGCCCACCCTGCTGCTCTAGTCAAGGGACCCCACGCTCAGCACTGGGGTCTCACCCTTTCCCTTGCCCCTCCGTGCTGCTGAGTCCATCCTATCGGTTCCCAGGACGCTGCCTTCCTCCAAGGCAGCATCCAAGGAAACAACCAGCAGCTGGGGCCTCATAACCTCATTGTTTCTCTCCCTTTGTCCTTTGCAGATCTGGCTTGCACCCTAGACACCTCCGGCTCCACCCTGTGGCTTCATCCATGTGGCTGTCACTCTCCTGGAGAGAGCTCCATGCCCCAGGTGCTCCATCAACTCAAGGCTGATGAACTTGTCCCCAGAGCCCTTTCAGACCCACTTCTCTGCCCATCTCTTCTGGAAGCTCTGCTCCCTTGGCTCTGAGCTGCCATCTCCACTTAGGAACGGCACTGTTCATTTGTTTGTGAGATGTAGTGAGTCATTTTCTTCTTCTATTGTGGCATAATTTGCATACAGCAAAAGGCATACATCTTGAAGTCTAGAGTTTGATGAGTTTGGACAAATGCATTCATCTGTGTAACCCACACTCCTATGAAGATGAGAACATTTTTGGTCAGGTGTGGAAGCTCGTGCCTGTAATCCTAACACTTTGGGAGGCTGAGGGAGAATTGCTGGAAGCCAGGAGTTTGAGGCCAGTCTGAGCAACATAGTAAGACCCCCTGTTTCAAAAAAAAAAAAAAAAAAAAAGAATTGCTATGTGTGAATCTGGGCAGTTTAGCCAAAAAAAAAATAGAAAACATTTCCCATCACCTGAAAATTTCTCTTGTTCCCCTTTACAGTAAGTCTCTCTCCAGCCCCAGACAATCTCTGGTGTGTTTTTTGTCACTAGAGATTAATTTGATCTCTTCTATAACTTCATAAATGCATTTCCCTGATGACAAATAATGTGGAGCCTCTTTTTATCTTACTGGCCATCTACAGATCTTTTTATTAAGTATTTTTTCAAGTCTGCTCATTTTTTCAAAATGAACTTTAAAAACATTATTATCAAGTTGTAGGAATTCTTTGTATATTCTGGATATAAGTCAAATATATGTGTTACAAATATTTTTTCCCGATCTGTGGTTTGCCTATTCATTTTCTCAATAACATTTCAAAAACAGAAGTTTTAAATCTTGAAAAAGTTCAGTTATCATCTTTCTGAGTATTAATGTTCTCTGTGTCCTTTCTAAAATGTCGTTGTCTATCAAAGGTCAAAAAGACAGTCCCCTGTGTCTTTTTCTTTAAGCCATGTAGTAAGTTTTCGGCTTTTATATTTAGGTCTGTGCTCCGACTCGAACTGATTTTGTGTGAAGTAGGGTATCTAGATTTTTCTTTCTCTCTTTAAGTGAATAACTTGTGGCTCCAACATCATTTGTTGAAAAGGCCTTCCTTTCGCCATAGGACTGCTTTGGCATCCTGGTTACTTCTTATTAGTAATAAAGTATAGATGACTTCAAATGATTCCCTCTGTTTAAAAATAGATTTCAAAGTTTCCTTTATACTAATGTCAAGCTCATACATGTGCATTGTAAGGTCCTTTCTTTTTTTTTTTTTTTTGAGACGGAGTCTCCCTCTTGTTGCCCAGGCTGGAGTGCAATGGTGTGATCTTGGTTTACTGTAACCTCCTCCTCCCGAGTTCAAGCGATTCTCCTGCCTCAGCCTTCAGAGTAGCTGGGATTACAGGCATATGCCACCACACCTGGCTACTTTTGTATTTTTAGTAGAGACGGAGTTTCTCCATGTTGGTCAGGCTGGTCTTGAACTCCTGGCCTCAGATGATCCACCTGCCTTGGCCTCCCAAAGTGCTGGGATTACAGGTGTGAGCCACTGCGCCCAGCCAAGTCCTTTCTTAATCGGGAGAGCAGGGGCAAGTCGTGCTCTGTACACAGCCGTGGGTGCACCTGTGTCCTGCACATGAGTTTCAATAGCCGAGGGTGCAGCAGGGACCACAGCCTGGGAAGTGTTCCTTGGGATAGTGTAACGTACTGATGTCCTTTTCAGATGGAACCTTGTGTTTAAGCAGTCTCAAGAGCACACCTTGCTTTCTCCTGTTGAACTCAACGTTCTCTCCGTTGTTTTGCATGTGAGAGCATGCCATGTCCTTCTTAGGGCTTAGATCCAGAATAGACAAAGATACACTTCACTTGGGGAGGGAAGGCTGTGGAGGGCAACGCACTGTTCATATTCATAGTGTTCCCATCTGCCTTCCATGCTTGGCAGGCACATGGTGTGTAGGGAAGGCCGCGGGCTTTAGTCTCATGGAGAAGCGGCCTTAAATTCTACCTACAAAACCCACGAATCGAGGACACAGGCCTGGTCCTTGGGCCTCATGTTCTCAACTCCCAAGTAGACAAACGGTGGCTACCTTTGGCGGAGTTTTTGTGAGATTAAAACGAGATGCATCAAGTTTTACACAGACGATTTCCCTACTCCTTGCTAAGCCATTTGCCCTAGGGTGAGAGATTATAACCTCCGTTTTAGGGTTGAGGAAATGCAGGCTCAGGGATGTTCGTGACTCCTCGGTGGCTGGGTTTAGATCCACAGTGTGGCCTGGGGCTTGGTCCAGGGCTCCGAGGAGGAGCATTCCTGCCCCACTCTCCTCTTGAGCACAGCCCCTGACTCAGAAAGGAGCTAGAGAAAGGACCAGGGAAGGATGGTCTCATCCACATTGCTGGAATCGCCTGTGGCCCCTGCCTCTGAATTTGGCACTAGCTGTGTCTTTTTTGTTCGTTTGTTTGCTTTTCCAAGTTTCTAAGCAATGAGGCATTCCTGGGTACAGAAGTCACTTAGAAAACTGAGAGTCAGCATACTCTGGAGTGATTGCTGAGGTCAGAAATAAGCACATTCCCTCCCTCCCACTGGCCCAGCTACTGGGTGCTAGGATACATCCTCCTTGGGACACCATCACCTTGTAGGGTCTGAAGATTGCTCAGTTCAGAGTTTCCTCTGTCCCTCAGGACATCTGATTTGCCTTCCTGAAGTCACTGTGGTTGCAAGTGTAAAGCTATTGACCACTTTGAACATCTGAGGATAAAGTGGGGCTTCTAATGGTTTTGACACAGGACCCACAGCTGGTCCCAAGGGCCCATGCCCCATAACCTAGCACCTTACAAAAGGGTCCCATGGCCTGTTTGTGGCTACCACTGTTGTCTTGGAAGTTGAAGCCCCGTGCAGTGGATGTCACCACTGTGGTGGTGGCCCACCTGCTTTTGCCCTGGTCCGGAGTGAATCCCTAGCCCCGGCTGTAGGTGTGCCTGGGCAAGTGCACAGAGGAGTATGAGGCAAGGATACGACCGCAGACTTGGATGTGAGGCCTTCCTAAATTCTGACTTTGCAATGGCTCCTTGAACACTGAACCTCTCACTTGGAGAATGGGGAGGATGGGGGCCTGCTGGAGGGGGTGGAATGAGACCATGCATGTGGACTCCACCAGGGCTGGGCCTTGTCTGTCCTGCTCATGGCTCTCTCTCTCTCTCACACATAAGACAGCAGCTCCACTCTCTATGGGGCTGAGACTGTGGGGTGCTGCACCTGCACACCACAAATGTCGGCTGCTGTGATCCCTGTTAACATCCCTGTTATAGTGACGGTAGTGCCCCGCCTACCTGCAGATGGGGAGAGCACAGACAGCCCCAGCCAGGAGCCGCTAAGTGCTCCTCAAGTCATCATGGCCAGTGGGCAGTGTGGAGAGCTCCTGCCGTGAGAACCAAGAACACATATCTGCCCACTGGGGAGTCTGGGTAAGCATTTGAAGGGGCATATGGGGCATTCGAAGGCCACCATACAAAGTTCACTCACTTGCTTTTCCTATATATGAAAAAAATAGAAGAACTTCCAGAGCTGAGGGGCTTCCTTTCCCATTGCTTGGCTGCCTGACCACCAGCCACCGCTGGGAGCATCGGGTCCCTGTGGAGTTTTGCTGACTTGTTCAGGACGTGGGCACAGCCATGAGCACAGTCATCTGGGGAGGGGACAAAGACACAAATGGCTGTTGAGGCTGCACGGCCCTCTGCTCTACGTGAGGCTCCACTGGTCACAGAATTTATTCTCACAACATTCCCAATTGCTAGTGCCTGCTGGCCCGTCTTGCCAGCGTCTTCAGAGGCCTATCACAGGGACAGCTAACACGTGCTGGAAGGATCCTCGGTCCTCAGCTCCAGGATGTGGGCTTTTAGACCATCCTGACAAGGAGGGAAACTCTATGTAAGGTTGTCCTCTTACATTTACCATGTCTCGAAGCACCAGAAGACAGGACTGCAGGGAAACTTCTCCAAAAGGCCACAGAGTTGCAAGTCAAGCTCCAGGGCCCTTTAGAAAGGCCTCTCCAGCATTTCTTGAGGTGCTGCAGCCCCACCCTGGTCCGTCCTGAGCCCCGTGGGGGCCTTCTGCCTAAAAATACCCTCAGGATGTCTGCTTCAATGTGGTGTTTGGAAAATGCTCTGGAAACCCCGGTTCGAGGCCCAGCTCTACAGTACTTCACTGTTACTGTGCCCCTAGGAAAGTCGCTTTGTCCCTTTGTGCTTCAGTGTCCTCACGTACGGACCGGGGGACATGTAGATGCCCTGTGGGATCTGCTCCGGTTTGGATGGTTCCCGCTTCCATCTTTTTCTCCCCGAATAATGATCAGAGCAGCGCCCCTTCTTGATGGCTTCAGGTGCTGGGTTCTGCGGTGGGGGCAGTGCGCGTGGTCTCACGCAGCCCTCACCACAGGCTCTGCAGCAGGGGCTATTATCATCCCCATTTGACAAAGGAAGAAACTGGGCCTTCCGGGGAGGGTCACAGCCATCATGCTGGTATTGGTCACCATGCTGCCCTTCCTATGGGAATCATGTGTTTCTTGAACTGCAAAGTGACTTCATCTAATGGATTAATTTACCTTTTCTTCCCCTCTTTCATTATTTATTCTCCTGTGGGAGTCACATGAAAAAGTCTAGAGCTGGATGTCCCCTTGGCTCCCTGGTGGTAGGGAAGGCTCACTTCTGGCACAAGTGCTAGTCAGTCAGAGTGGACCCCGAGGGGGTCTGCACAAGCCCCCGTAGAAACAGAACGAAGGTCTAGGGAGCAGTAAAGAGACACAGGCCCTACAGTCAACCCACTAGTGTTTACACAATTTTTTTTTTTTGATACAGGGTCTTGCTTTGTTGCTCAGGCTGGAGTGCAGTGGCATAATCATGGCTCACTGCAGCTTCAACCTCCTGGGCACAAGCAATCCTCCCACACTGGCCTCCCAAGTAGCTGGGACTACAGGGGCATGCCACCATGTCCAGCTGGTTTTTCAATTTTTTGGTAAAGACAGGGTCTCACTCTGTTGTCCAGGCTACAGACAGACATTCTTAATGTGGAGGCCATGGACTTGAGTGTGAGGTCTGCCACCTCCTGCGTATGTACCCTCAGTCACAGACAAGGGAACAGAGGCCTCAAGAAGTCATGGCTTAAGTCATGGCCAACTCCTGTGACTTCTTCAGGCCTCTGTTCCCTCACTTGTAAGATTTAAATAACAGTTGATCCCACCTCATGGAGTGTTGAGGGAAATGTTCAAGAAAGGCCTCTGTGAACCCTCCGGAATGTCAGCCCTACTCCAGGACCTTAGTATAGGGTTTGGCAAAAATATAGTGTCACATAACGATGTTTCAGTCAACAACAGATGGCACAGGGGATAGTGATAATACAGTATTTTTACTGTAACTTTTCAGTTTAGAGATACAAATAACATTTCTTACAAGTGCCTACAATATTCTGCACAGTAACATGCTGTATTACTCCGTTCTTGCATTGCTATGAAGAAATACATGAGACTGGGTGATTTATAGAGAAAAGCTTGGCTCACAGTTCTACAGGCTGTATAGGAAGCCTAGTGGCTTCTGCTTCTGGGGAGGACTCAGGGAGCTTTTACTCATGGAGGAAAGCAAAGCGGGAGCAGGCGTCTTTCACATGGCAGGAGCAGAACCAAGAGGGTGGTGGGGAGGGAGGGACTACACATTTTTAAGCAACCAGAGCTCATGAGAACTGTCTATCATGGGAACAGCACTGAGCTTATGGTGCTAAGCCATTCATGAGAAGCTGATCTCCATGATCTAATCACCTCCCACGGGGCCCCTCCTCCAACACTGGGGCTTACATTGAATCATGAGATTTGGGTGGGGACACAGATCCAGACCATACCACATGCTGTGCAGGTCTGCAGCTTCTGGCAATAGGCTATGCCGTGTAGCCTAGGGGTGTAGTATGCTATACTGTTTAGGCTTGTATCAGTAGATGCCATGATGTTTGCACAATGACAAAATCACCTATGATGCATTTCTCAGGATGTTTCACTGTTCTTAAGTGACACGTGACTGTGTTTGACAAATACTGCTCAGATTCTGGGTCCCATGACAGCATCATGGTTTTGCATTTTATACACCTAGCTTGCTTTCTTAAAGAACGTTAATAAGTGCCTAACCAGTGGTGGGGATGAAGGGACATCTTGAAGTGCTCAATCAGAAATGGCCTGCTGGCAAATGCTACTGAAGAGGAAATCACTGATCACACTGTGCCTTCCCACTCAGATCCATCCACCTGGGGAATTGTACCCATGGGCCCTAAAGCCCCAGGCAGTGGTTTGGTTCCAGGATTGGGTGTGGGATCTGGGGTATGGCTTCCTTAATTCTCTTGCAAATCCAAGGGAAGAGTCCAAATTAATCACATGGTAAGATGACATTAAAGCTGTTCCTTCCCTTAGGAAAGCAGCTGCCCACCCCCGTGCTGCTAGCTGATAATGGCTACTCCTCATCAAATATTTATCCCAGCACCTGCAGTCCTCCATCAGCCTCCAGCATCATGCCAGGGATGGAAGCTGATTATTAAAACTGATCATGAATGAGGCAGGCAGACTACAAAGTGCCTGGGATGGAAAGGGGGGAACATCAAAGCCCCATATTCTTCCTTAAAGGTCGTCTTCTGGAAGGGGAGGCTTCCTGCTGGGAAAACTTGAAGGGAGTTTGAGGACTTGGCCTCTCTGTGTGCCTCCAAGACTCTGGGGCAGCTCTTGGCCCTTCCCTTCCTCTCCAGTGGGGCAGAAGGCAACTAAGCCCAAGTCCTGGGGCCAGAGGCCTGACTCCAAGCCATGGGTTTATGAAAAGCAAATAGATAGCCTGCCCTGGCTCAAAGATGCAACTCCCTTCACTTTCAAGGGGAGACCTGGCATTTCATTAGTGCCCTCTTTGAAGCCTGCCCTTTGCTAAACTGAAAATGAAGAGAATGGAGGAAGGAATGGAAGCTGATTCAGAAAGCTTCCTGTATTGTATCTGGAATTTCTGATGTCCCTCTGTGTGGCTTCACTCATTACATGGGTGGAGGAGCCCGTCAGGCAAGAAATCATGCCTGGTGCTTAATGGAACCCAGGGACCAATTAACCATACTGAGCACCAATGCCAGTGGGCAAAGCACTTCTAAAAGGAATAGGAAAAGACCTTCCCCCTTTCCCCAAATAAAAGACAAATGCTATGTCAACAGCTTTTCAAGAATGATCTTTTATTTCCTGGAAGTCCTAAAACTGATCCATTTATCAAAAGATGATTGATGCCCCAGTTCAAAAACTGTATCTTTTTCTCTTTCAGCAAATCCTGGAGCCCCAAGAGGGCTTCAGCCTGGGTGAAGTGGCAACATCAGAACCTGCCCTCCACGCCCAACAGCTGGACCGCGGCCTCCTGCACAGCCTGATGGATGTGCCTGACCTCTTTCTGGGACAGAGTCCGTTCCATGTGGCGGTAGGTGATGCGGTAGCAATGGCTAGTCTTGTGCGTCCTGCAGAGTGGGGAAGAGAACACAGGGGAGTGAGGGATGAAGCTGGTCTTGTGCGTCCCAGAGAGAGAGGAAGAGAACACAGATGAGTGTGGGATGGATGAAGCTGTGCCTGCAGAAGCAGTGTGGCTCGCCCAGGCCAGATGTCCCCAGCTGCAGTGGAGAACCGAGGTTGGGATCCAGGTACCATTTATTGTTAACAATCTGCGTCTTTCACAGGGGGAGAAGGTGATAGTCAGGGAAACATTAGCTTGACTAATGGAGGCTGCTGGTTTCTCCTGGACTGGATGTATCAAAGTCCACTGGGAAGGAAGCTAACAAATTTGATTTTCTAATACACCCTGGAGATCTGAATTCAGCTGGTGGGAGGTGGGGCCTGGGCTTTTGAGCCTGTCCCAGGCTCTCCACCTGATTCCAACAAGCAGACGGAGTCAGGGGTCAACCCAAGTGTGCCTCCTCCTTTTTCATGTCATGGAAGGTAACTGTGTTTGTGAGGCACACTGCAGTATCAGAAAGGCTCGAGGCAAGGCTGAAGGACTCACTCCCTCAGTACCCCCTGTCAGCTCTCCAGGAAGCATACAGGCCATATATACCATGTATGTGCTGTGCAAACAATTACTTTAGTCTCTTCTTTACTACATTGGTGTTGACTTGGCTTGCATGGAACAGCTGAGTAATTCTGGAATACATGAAGATGACAGCAGTAGGTCCTTCTATTTGGATGGCAGGTGATAAGACACACTGGTCAGTTGATCTCATCAGAAAGACCCCGAGGCCACAGACTGCCAGATCACCTGAGGTCAGGAGTTCGAGACCAGCCTGGCCAACATAGTAAAACCCTGTCTCTACTAAAAATACAAAACAGTAGCTGGGCGTGGTGGCGGGCACCTGTAATCCCAGCTACTTGGGAGGCTGAGAATCGCTTGAATCCAGGAGGCGGAGGTTACAGTGAGCCAAGATTGCGTCATTGTACTCCAGCCCAGGCGACAATGCGAGACTCCAAAAGAAAAAAAAAAAAGTTAATTTTATGTTATGTAAAATTTTCCTCAATTAAAAAAACAAAAACTAGGAAGTCTGGTTTCAGAGCCCAACTGTCATCCTCTTCCTTTAATCCCAACGTCCTCTAAGAAGTGACAAGGTTTGCAAGCTATGGCGTAGGGTAATTTAATTGTTCTGTTAAAAAAAAAAGATGGAATGAGCCCATGCTCCTCTCTTGCTCTGCCCTTCCACCAACAGAGGGCACAGCTGGAGAGGAAGCATGACAGTGAGTGGGGTGGGCTGTGCCTGGGGCACAGATGCTTTAATGTCTTTCCTGCTTATAGTGGCATTAAAGGTGGTCTGGAAAGCCAGATAGCTGGCTGGGGAAATGAAAGGGCTGCCAGGGCAAGGAAGGAAGGGTAAGGGTATGGGGCCGGGGTGGGCCCCCCAAGGTTGCCACTGCCCTCCCCCAACTCATCAGGTACACTCATCAGGACAAGAAACCTGCCCCAAAGGAGAGAACAGGCCGCACTGACTACCTGGAGTTTTAGAGGCAAATAAAAGTTCTCTTTTATGTACTTCACAGCTTCTACTCATAGGCAAAGTAAATGAGATTGCCCATTACTGAGTCTGAGAGGTCAAATCCCATTATAAGGAGTTTGAAGAGAGATTCTAAAAAAAAGTCTTCTGGTGCTGCAATTTCATTGCATTCGGGTATCGGCTTAAATGAGTTGGTCACTGGATACAGCTTGAATTTTTTAAATATTTTGGTATAGGAATCTTAGAACGTTTGAACCTGCAGGGCTTCCACTGTCACCAGTTTATTCATAGATTCCTTTAGTCATTCAGCAAGCAGCATGTTCCAGGAGCCAGGATCTGCCCTCGACCAGCTCACATCCCGGAGTTAGCAGCCTGCTGAGGTCCTGCAGCAATCCAGGAGCCGGATGAGCAGAAGACCGTTCCCCAGTACACCCATGACAGCAGGAGGGGCTGGTACTTGTTTGGCAGTGAAGTCAGCCACACCCCACATGGAACCTCATGTTCTCCCAAGATTTGCTCTTCAGCACATAATTTTTTCCACCTTTGGACCTCCCTAAGAACACTGACGTGTGCTGTTTGTCTAGTACGGTGCAGCACTACAGGGTCCACCAGAAGGCTTCAGATTATCCTGCCTGCTAGGAGCTTACCTCTCAAGAGGGGCAAACAGAATATAAGACAGCCCACGCTCCCTGCCACTGGCAGGTGATGAATGAAATCACAGTGCATGCTGTGCCCAGGGCCCACCTCTTCCACTGTCCACTGCTGCCCATGAGCTCCCCTTCTGAGAGATTCAGCCTGGCTCTTCAAACTGGAAACATGACTCGAACTTTTCCTGAAACTTACTTTCGCTTGGATCCTGGTCCCTGCTCCAGGGTGACTGCCACCTAACTCAACCATCCTAGACAAGAGCAGCACTTGTGTGGAAGCTGAGAGCCAGGGCCAGAGGGGCGGCCCCATGTGGG